>NW_025553299.1:0-42785 GCF_020424385.1 Procambarus clarkii
GCCTCTTGTGTGGCACTGTGTCAAAGGCTTTCTGACAATCCAAAATTATGTAGTCTGCCCACCCCTTTCTTTCTTGCCTGATTTTTGTTGCCAGGTCGTAGAATTCCATTAACCCTGTGAGGTAGGACTTGCCATCCCTGAACCCATGTTGATTCTGTTACAAAGTTCTTTCGCTCCAGATGTTCCACTAGCTTTCTTCACGCATTCTTCTCCATCAGCATCCATGGTATGCAGGTTATGGACACTGGCCTGTAGTTCAGTGCCTCCTGTCTATCCCCTTTCTTGTATATCGGGACTACATTAGCTGCTTTCTAAATTTATGGCAGTTCCCCCTGTTGCCAGTGATTTGCTATATACTATAGAGAGTGGCAGGCACAATGCTTCTGCTCCTTGCTTTAGTATCCAAGGGGAGATTCTTTCTGGGCCTATAGCCTTTGTCACATCCATCTCTAGTAAAAACTTCCTTACTTACCCACTGGTAATCTCAAACTTTTTTAGTGGTTCCTGGTTAACTATTCCCTCTCTTATCTCTGGAATTTCTCCTTACTCTAAGGTGAAGACCTCCTGGAATTTCTTATGTGTACATTCTAATGTGCACAATTTTTCAAGTGTACATATGTGTACATTGTGTGTGTGTGTGTGTGTGTGTGTGTATGTACTCACTTATTTGCATTCTTTGAGTACATATAGGTGAGGGGTGTACAAATTTGAGTTTTTGGCTCTTTGGTCCCGCCTCTCAACTGTATGTCAACTGGTGTACAGATTCCTGAGCCTACTGGGCTCTATCATGTTTGCATTTGAAACCGTGTATGGAGTCAGCCTCCACCACATCACTTCCTAGTGCATTCCATTTACTAACTTCCCTGACACTGAAAAAGTTCTTCCTAATGTCTCTGTGGCTCATTTGGGTACTCGGCTTCCACTGTGTCTCCTTGAGCGTGTACCATCCATGTTAAATAATGCATCATTGTCAACCCTTTTTCTTCCCCTGAAAATTTTCTATGTTGGCGATCATGTCTCTCCAAACTCTCCTGTCTTCCAGCGACGTGAGGTGCAGTTTGTGATCTATCTGGTACAGCAAAGCTTGTGTATCTAACAGCACTGGAAACGTATCTAGGGGTACCGTAGCAGCATGCATGTATTTGATACACTAGAATGCTCCTATAGTAGACACAATTGAAATAAAAATGGATAATCAAAACAAATGTACACTAATGTAATTATATATATATCTATCTATCTATCTATCTATATATATATATATATATATATATATATATATATATATATATATATATTATATATTATATATATATATATATATATATATATATATATTATTAAATATGACCGAAAAAGTAAGATTAATAATTCTAACACGAATTTTCTCAATCTTCGTACATTACGCTTCACTGTTGGAGGTAAATCAAAAATCACTTCTCCAAAATTCATTTTTATTTCTAGTCTGACGCGACACGGGCGCGTTTCGTAAAACTTATTACATTTTCAAAGACTTCACAAATACACAACTGATTAGAACTTACGTATCTCTGATTTTATATCTACATTTGAGTGAGGTGGGAGGGGTGATGTGGCATTAACACAAGACAGAACAAGAGTTGATATTAATAGGGTATTAAAAGTATCAACACAAGACAGAACAGAAACAATGGGTATTGAATAAAAGTGTTTGTAGAAAGCCTATTGGTCCATATTTCTTGATGCTTCTATATTGGAGCGGAGTCTTGAGGTGGGTAGAATATAGTTGTGTCACATGCATATAGTTGTGCATTAATTGGCTGTTGATTGCTGGTGTTGACTTCTTGATGTGTAGTGCCTCGCAAACGTCAAGCCGCCTGCTATCGCTGTATCTATCGATGATTTCTGTGTTGTTTACTAGGATTTCTAGTAAATCCTAGTAAATTAATCTTACTTTTTCGTAATTAATCTTTACTTACTTACTTCTTAATTATTAATCTTACTTTTTCGGTCATATTAATATTATGTATGTATGTATGTATGTATGTATGTATGTATGTATGTATGTATGTATGTATGTATGTATGTATGTGTATGTATGTACTCACCTAGTTGTGTTTGCGGGGGTTGAGCTCTGGCTCTTTGGTCCCGCCTCTCAACCGTCAATCAACAGGTGTACAGATTCATGAGCCTATCGGGCTCTGTCATATCTACACTTGAAACTGTGTATGGAGTCAGCCTCCACCACATCACTTCCTAATGCATTCCATTTGTCAACCACTCTGACACTAAAAAAGTTCTTTCTAATATCTCTGTGGCTCATTTGGGCACTCAGTTTCCACCTGTGTCCCCTTGTGCGTGTTCCCCTTGTGTTAAATAGACTGTCTTTATCTACCCTATCAATCCCCTTCAGAATCTTGAATGTGGTGATCATGTCCCCCCTAACTCTTCTGTCTTCCAGCGAAGTGAGGTTTAATTCCCGTAGTCTCTCCTCGTAGCTCATACCTCTCAGCTCGGGTACTAGTCTGGTGGCAAACCTTTGAACCTTTTCCAGTTTAGTCTTATCCTTGACTAGATATGGACTCCATGCTGGGGCTGCATACTCCAGGATTGGCCTGACATATGTGGTATACAAAGTTCTGAATGATTCTTTACACATGTTTCTGAATGCCGTTCGTATGTTGGCCAGCCTGGCATATGCCGCTGATGTTATCCGCTTGATATGTGCTGCAGGAGACAGGTCTGGTGTGATATCAACCCCCAAGTCTTTTTCCTTCTCTGACTCCTGAAGAATTTCCTCTCCCAGATGATACCTTGTATCTGGCCTCCTGCTCCCTACACCTATCTTCATTACATTACATTTGGTTGGGTTAAACTCTAACAACCATTTGTTCGACCATTCCTTCAGCTTGTCTAGGTCTTCTTGAAGCCTCAAACAGTCCTCTTCTGTTTTAATCCTTCTCATAATTTTAGCATCGTCCGCAAACATTGAGAGAAATGAATCGATACCCTCCGGGAGATCATTTACATATATCAGAAACAAGATAGGACCGAGTACAGAGCCCTGTGGGACTCCACTGGTGACTTCACGCCAATCGGAGGTCTCACCCCTCACCGTAACTCTCTGCTTCCTATTGCTTAGATACTCCCTTATCCACTGGAGCACCTTACCAGCTACACCTGCCTGTCTCTCCAGCTTATGTACCAGCCTCTTATGCGGTACTGTGTCAAAGGCTTTCCGACAATCCAAGAAAATGCAGTCCGCCCAGCCCTCTCTTTCTTGCTTAATCTGTGTCACCTGATCGTAGAATTCTATCAAGCCTGTAAGGCAAGATTTACCCTCCCTGAATCCATGTTGGCGATTTGTCACGAAGTCCCTTCTCTCCAGATGTGTTACCAGGTTTTTTCTCACGATCTTCTCCATCACCTTGCATGGTATACAAGTCAAGGACACTGGCCTGTAGTTCAGTGCCTCTTGTCTGTCGCCCTTTTTGTATATTGGGACCACATTCGCCGTCTTCCATATTTCTGGTAGGTCTCCCGTCTCTAGTGACTTACTATACACTATGGAGAGTGGCAGGCAAAGTGCCTCTGCACACTCTTTCAGTACCCATGGTGAGATCCCATCTGGACCAACAGCCTTTCTAACATCCAGATCCAGCAGGTGTCTCTTGACCTCCTCTCTCGTAGTTTCGAACTCCTCCAAGGCCGCCTGGTTTACCTCCCTTTCTCCTAGCACAGTGACCTCACCCTGTTCTATTGTGAAGACCTCCTGGAACCTCTTGTTGAGTTCCTCACACACCTCTCTGTCATTCTCTGTATACCTGTCCTCGCCTGTTCAAAGTTTCAATACCTGTTCTTTCACTGTTGTTTTCCTTCTGATGTGACTGTGGAGTAGCTTTGGTTCGGTCTTGGCTTTGTTTGCTATATCATTTTCAAAATTTTTCTCTGCTTCTCTTCTCACCCTGACGTACTCATTCCTGGTTCTCTGGTATCTCTCTCTGCTTTCTGGTGTTCTGTTATTCCGGAAGTTCCTCCACGCCTTTTTGTTCAGTTTCTTCGCTTCCATACATGCCCTATTATACCATGGATTCTTCTGTTGCTTCTCGGATTTTTCCCTTTGGGCCGGGATGAACCTGTTTACTGCCTCCTGACACTTTTGGGTAACATAGTCCATCATACCCTGTACAGACTTGTCTCTGAGGTCTGTGTCCCAAGGTATTTCACTTAGGAAACTTCTCATCTGTTCATAATTCCCCTTTCGGTATGCCAGCCTTTTGATTCCTAGTTCTTTTTGGGAGGAGATAAGTCCTAGCTCTACCAGGTACTCAAAGTTCAATACACTGTGGTCACTCATTCCCAAGGGCGCTTCCATCTTAACTTCCCTTATATCCCATTCATTTAGGGTAAATATCAAATCAAGCATTGCTGGTTCATCTTCTCCTCTCATTCTTGTTGGTTCTTTGGTGTGCTGGCTTAGAAAGTTTCTTGTTGCCACGTCCAGCAGCTTAGCTCTCCATGTTTCTGGTCCTCCATGCGGGTCTCTGTTCTTCCAATCTATCTTCCCATGGTTGAAGTCTCCCATAATTAGTAGTCCAGATCCATTCCTGCTAGCAACAGAAGCTGCTCTTTCTATTATGTTAATGGTGGCCATGTTGTTTCTATCATATTCCTGTCTAGGTCTTCTGTCTGGTATGCCTTGACCGACTACACCAACTCAGACCCCTTATATCAAGAAAACTGAGTTTGCTGAGTTTGTTTGGGGGTCTGAGTTGGTGTAGTGGACACAACGCTACCATGACTGGTGATATACTGTGGTGGTATACTGTTGGTGTAGTGGACATAAAACTACCATGACTGGTGACTTTGGTGGTATACTGTTGGTGTAATGGACGCGAAACTACCATGACTGGTGACTGTGGTGGTATACAGTTGGTGTAGTGGACACAACACTACCATGACTGGTGATATACTGTGGTGGTATACTGTTGGTGTAGTGGACATAAAACTACCATGACTGGTGACTGTGGTGGTATACTGTTGGTGTAGTGGACACAACACTACCATGGCTGGTGACTGTGGTGGTATACTGTTGGTGTAGTGGACACAACACTACCATGACTGGTGACTGTGGTGGTATAATGTTGGTGTAGTGGACACAACACTACCGTGATTGGTGACTTTGGTGGTATACAGTTGGTGTAGTGGACACAACACTACCATGACTGGTGATATACTGTGGTGGTATACTGTTGGTGTAGTGGACATAAAACTACCATGACTGGTGACTGTGGTGGTATACTGTTGGTGTAGTGGACATAAAACTACCATGACTGGTGACTTTGGTGGTATACTGTTGGTGTAGTGGACACAACACTACCATGATTAGTGACACCCTGTGTTAAAAATGTTTTGTATTAGTCTTACAGAAAAATGTTGTCAGCTCCATACTGTTGGTTTGAGCCACTTCTTAGAGTTCACCAATCATCTCATGTTCTTCAAAGACGTGTTCTTTGTACTTAATAATCTTCTGTTCTTCCATACAGACATGTAAGGAAGAACTTAGTACTTAGTGTTCAAGAACTTTCTTTTCTTCCTCACAGACAACTTCTTAGTGTTCAACAGCATTTTCATCTTCATCACAGACGTGTTCTTAAGTGTTCAAGAACTTTCTTTTCTTCCCCACAGACAAGTTCTTAGTGTTCAACAGCATTTTCATCTTCATCACAGACGTGTTCTTAAGTGTTCAAGAACCTACTTATCTTTCTCACGGACATATGCTTAGTGTTCACCCACCTTTCTCACAGACATGTTCTTAGTATTCACCCCCCCTTTCTCACAGACGTGTTCTTCGTGTTTTAGAACCTACATATCTTTCTCACAGACGTGTTCTTAATATTCAAGAACCTACTTATCTTTCTCACTGACATGTTCTTAGTGCTCACCCACCTTTCTCACAGACGTGTTCTTCGTGTTAATCCACCCTTCTGACATGTTCTTAGTGTTCACTACGCTTCCTATCTTCCTGACAGGTCCTAGGAGCTCTGGGGATCGAAGACCTGTTCTCGAGCCGCAGTGATCTCACCAACTATGTTCGGGGCACCAACCTGAGTGTGGACGACGTCATCCACAAGGCCGTGGTGGAGGTGAACGAGGAAGGC
The DNA here is from genome assembly GCF_020424385.1 of Procambarus clarkii. Taxonomy (NCBI): domain Eukaryota; kingdom Metazoa; phylum Arthropoda; class Malacostraca; order Decapoda; family Cambaridae; genus Procambarus; species Procambarus clarkii. The sequence goes on from NW_025553299.1 coordinate 6,141, forward strand.
TCTGAGGCTGCTGGTGCCACAGTCCTCTTGATCGAACAGGACCCTTTAGTGTTCAGATGTGACCGCCCCTTCGTCTTCTTCATCAAGGACAAGCACATTAACACCATACTCTTCATGGGCATCTACAGGAAGCCCTAACACCATACTCTTCATGGGCGTCTACAGAAAGCCCTAACACCATACTCTTCATGCGCGTCTACAGGAAGCCCTAACACCATACTCTTCATGGGCGTCTACAGGAAGCCCTAACACCATACTCTTCATGGGCGTCTACAAGAAGCCCTAACACCATACTCTTCATGGGCGTCTACAGGAAGCCCTAACACCATACACTTCATGGGCGTCTACAGGAAGCCCCTAATACCATACACTTCATGGGCGCCTACAGGAAGCCCTTGCACCATACTCTTTCTGGGGTGTCTACAGGAAGCCCTTGCACCATACTCTTTCTGGGGTGTCTACAGGAAGCCCTAACTCGATACACTATACACTAGGAAGTGTAAACAATAGCTGTGATAAACACTAGGAAGTGTAAACACTAACTGTGATAAACACTAGGAATTGTAAACAATACCTGTGATAAACACTAGTTAGTGTAAACATTAGCTGTGATTAACACTAGTTAGTGTAAACACTAGCTGTGATAAACACTAGTGTAAACATTACCTGTGATAAACACTAGTTAGTGTAAACAATAGCTCGAGTAAACACTCGTATGTGTAACAGTTAACCGCTGAAGAAGTTCATCTTAGTAAACGTTCACTTATTGTTGTCCTCGAGTTTCATGTTAAATAAAGTATTGTCACAAGTTATTGTTCGTATCTATATCATCTATACTATAAGAGATAATGTCTGTCTGTTCAAAGTTGGCGGTAACAAGGCTGAGGCTACCGTCACCCAAATTTAAATTTGCAGAGGGAATGGTCTTGCGTAAGGGATAAACATAGGCTGGTCGGGGTCGCATAAGTCAAAAGAGAACAGCGTGCTAACGCCACCTCCTCCTTCTCTATAGGTTTGGGCACTGGCGGACATCTACATATCTATATTTTTAAAACAAAATCCTTTCGTCCTCCAAAAAATCTTAAAGTAATATTCACCATTATTCACTGATCTTGGGAAAATTACGAGAATTTTGTGCTGTTAATAATTTTGCCGCACTGGCATAAAACACACGATCCTTACACAAAGTCAGAGGTTTCTCAAGCAACGGCATTGTGGCACAGTAAGTAGTAACTATTATTGTTTTGTATTTCACACCGCTGAGCTCCTCTCGCTCTCGAACTCACACACATTAGACAGTTGTATTGTTTATAAGAGACAGGCAGGTGGACAGCGACAGTGACACACACAGCTAGAGACAGAGACAGACACAAAGAAAGACAGAGTCAGATAGATAGATAGATAGATAGATAGATAGATAGATAGATAGATAGATAGATAGATAGATAGATAGATAGATAGATAGATAGAAAGATAGATAGATAGATAGATAGATAGAGAGATAGATAGATCTATGAATAGATGAATATATAGATGAACAGATAGAAAGCTAGAGGGATATATATAGATTGAAGGATAAATGGCTGCACAGATGGATGGACAGATAGCAGTATGAATTTATAGCTAGATATATGGATAGATGGACAAAGTGATCGACAGATTGGCAGATAGATGTATAGGTAGATGAATAGATGGATGGACAGAAGGATGAATAGATTGACTGAGCTATTCATAGATGGATGAGTAGATAAATGGATAAATAGATCGAAATCCCCTTGGCGCGGTGTTAAAACACACGCCCGGCGTTTGACGAGCTATCTACTCTGGGTTTGTATCATGGCCGGGGAGGATTGACTGGGCGCCAGTCTTTAACTGTAGCCTGTGTTCACCCAGCAGTGAATGGGTACCTGGTTGTTAAACGACTTGGTGGGTCGTACTCCAGGGAACATTGGATTAAGGACCTGCCCGAAACGCTATGGTTGCTGGTGGCTGTACAATAGTAAAAGAACTCTTCAATATATAAATAAATAAGGATGACATGATTGGTAGAAGGATGGATAGATGAATAAATAGATTTTTAAGTGGATGGCTAGATAGGTGGACAGACAGTTGGATAGATTGGTGGTAAATAGGCCGTTAGGTAGACGGACAGAAAGATCGATAGCTAGATGGATACACAGGTGAGTGGATTGATAGATGAATAGATGTATAGATGATGGATGGATTGATAAAGGTATAGAGGAATAGATGGATGGATTAATAGATGAATATATATAGTTAAGTAGAGGTAGATGGATAGATAGATATATGGACAGATGGGAGACAGACAGACCCGGACAACGCTGGGTACCACCCAAATCTATACTAGAAGATACATTGTCTGTCGTCAAAGTATGAGGCCAGACGTTTGGGGTCAGGTTCACCCAAATTGGCAGAGACAATGGTCTGGGGTTTGGGATGAACATAGGCTTGTCGGGGTCGCCATAATTAAAAAGAGAACAACGAGCCTGGGTCACATTTAGACCCCCCACGACGATTCTTGGCACTGGCTGCCAGCTAACCCTGTAAATAGTTTGAAAATAATCAATTCAAATAAATTATTTGTACTTATTTTAGAAATATGCATCATTATTCACTGATTTTGGAAATATTTATTGAATATTTCTAATGTTCATTTAGAAATAAGTAATTCATTTCAGTAAGTAATTATCAAAAGATTGCAACAAGCTGAGGAGACAATGTAGCATCATCAAATGCTGGATATTCAAAAGGGGCTAAATATTACTTAGGATACCAATACAAGAACAAAAATGCATAAGGCAAATGATATCAAATGTGTCTGATTCACCAAGGATGCTATCTAGGGACAGGTGACCGCGAGGGACAGTTGGGAAGCAAGATGAAAGCACGTCCAGGAGGACAAGGCATTCAACAAGGATAACCACGTCCATGACAATAACAATGCAGTTTGGACAATAAGGAGCAGGGCGGCGCTTCTTTAAGTGCCCGTGAGTTAAACGTGTATGGCCAATATGTAACCTTGCCAAAGCCGTTTCCGTCCCCCGGTTACGGAGGTAGGAGGAAGGCCATGGGGACACACTACCCTTAAGAGCACGCAGTTTGTTACCAGTAACAGACGACCAACGACCCTGCCAACGGGCAAGGATTGAGAAATGAATAACTGGGTAGAAGTCAGAATAAGGAGCACCTTTACGGGAGATGGGACAATTGTGGATAGCTTCCTTAATGGCAGCATCCACACGCTCATTTAAGGACACACCAATATGGCTGGGAACCTAGCAAAACTCCAGTCTTAAGATAGGTTAGGTTAGATTAAGTAGGGTTGGTTAGGTTCGGTCATATATCTACGTTAGTTTTAACTCAAATTTAAAAATAATTCATTCATACAAAATAAAATGGATAGCTTTATAATTTCATAAGAAAAAATATTGAAAAATATTTAAATTCAGGAAACTTGGCTTACTAGGCAAATCGGGCCTAGAAGTAGGCGGAGTTCGACGTTCTGGCTATATATATAATTTCGACGACGATATATATATTCTGGCTATATATATATAGCCAGAATAAATATTCTGGCTATATATATATATTCGACGTTCTGGAATATATATATATATATATATATATATATATATATATATATATATATATATATATATATATATATATATATATATATATATATATATATATATATATATATATATGTCGTACCTAGTAGCCAGAACTCACTTCTCAGCCTACTATGCAAGGCCCGATTTGCCTAATAAGCCAAGTTTTCATGAATTAATTGTTTTTCGACGCCCTAACCTACCTAACCTAACCTAACCTAACTTTTTTGGCTACCTAACCTAACCTAACCTATAAAGATAGGTTAGGGTAGGTTAGGTAGGGTTGGTTAGGTTCGGTCATATATCTACGTTAATTTTAACTACAATAAAAAAAATTGATCTCATACATAATGAAATGGGTAGCTTTATCTTTTCATAAGAAAAAAATTTGAGAAAATATATTAATTCAGGAAAACTTGGCTTATTAGGCAAATTTGGCCTTGCATAGTAGGCTGACAAGTGCGTTCTGGCTACTAGGTACGACATATATATATATATATCTATATATATGTCGTACCTAATAGCCAGAACGCACTTCTCAGCCTACTATGCAAGGCCCGATTTGCTTAATAAGCCAAGTTTTCATGAATTAATGTTTTTTCAACTACCTAACCTACCTAACCTAACCTAACCTAACTTTTTCGGCTACATAACCTAACCTAACCTATAAAGATAGGTTAAGTTAGGTTAGGTAGGGTTGGTTAGGTTCGGTCATATATCTACGTTAATTTTAACTCCAATAAAAAAAATTGACCTCATACGTAATGAAATGGGTAGCTTTATCATTTCATAAGAAAAAAATTAGAGAAAATATATTAATTCAGGAAAACTTGGCTTGTTAAGCAAATCGAGCCTTGCATAGTAGGCTGAGAAGTGCGTTCTGGCTACTAGGTTCGACATATATATATATATATATATATATATATATATATATATATATGTCGTACCTAATAGCCAGAACGCACTTCTCAGCCTACTATTCAAGGCCCGATTTGCCTAATAAGCCAAGTTTTCATGAATTAATGTTTTTTCGTCTACCTAACCTACCTAACCTAACCTAACCTAGCTTTTTTTGGCTACCTAACCTAACCTTACCTATAAATATAGGTTAGGTTAGGTTAGGTAGGGTTGGTTAGGTTCGGTCATATATCTACGTTAATTTTAACTCCAATAAAAAAAATTGACCTCATACATAGAGAAAAGGGTTGCTTTATCATTTCATAAGAAAAAAATTATAGTAAATATATTAATTCAGGAAAACTTGGCTTATTAGGCAAATCGGGCCTTGAATAGTAGGCTGAGAAGTGAGTTCTGGCTACTAGGTACGACATATATATATATATATATATATATATATATATATATATATATTATATATATATATATATATATATATATATATATATATATATATATATATATATATGTCGTACCTAGTAGCCAGAACGCACTTCTCAGCCTACTATGCAAGGCCTGATTTGCCTAATAAGCCAAGTTTTCCTGAATTATTATATTTTCTCAATTTTTTTCTTATGAAATGATAAAGCTACCCATTTCATTATGTATGAGGTCATTTTTTTTATTGGAGTTAAAATTAACGTAGATATATGACCAAACCTAACCAACCCTTCCTAACCTAACCTAACCTATCTCTATAGGTTAGGTTAGGTAGCCGAAAAAGTTAGGTTAGGTTAGGTAAGGTAGGTTAGGTAGTCGAAAAATTATTAATTCATGAAAACTTATTAGGCAAATCGGGCCTTGCATAATAGGCTGAGAAGTGCGTTCTGGCTACTAGGTACGACATATATATATATATATATATATATATATATATATATATATATATATATCTTGGGCATAGCATTTTACCAAATCACCTCATTCTTTGGGGCACACGTGAGGAACACAAATGCGAACAAGCCTGAATGGTCCCCAGGACATATGCAACTGAAAACTCACACCCCAGAAGTGACTCGAACCCATACTCCCAGAAGCAACGCAACTGGTATGTACAAGACGCCTTGATCCACTTGACCATCACGACCATATATATATATATATATATATATATATATATATATATATATGTCGTACCTAGTAGCCAGAACTCACTTCTCAGCCTACTATTCAAGGCCCGATTTGCCTAATAAGCCAAGTTTTCCTGAATTAATATATTTACTATAATTTTTTTCTTATGAAATGATAAAGCAACCCTTTTCTCTATGTATGAGGTCAATTTTTTTTATTGGAGTTAAAATTAACGTAGATATATGACCGAACCTAACCAACCCTACCTAACCTAACCTAACCTATATTTATAGGTAAGGTTAGGTTAGGTAGCCAAAAAAAGTTAGGTTAGGTTAGGTTAGGTAGGTTAGGTAGACGAAAAAACATTAATTCATGAAAACTTGGCTTATTAGGCAAATCGGGCCTTGAATAGTAGGCTGAGAAGTGCGTTCTGGCTATTAGGTACGACATATATATATATATATATATATATATATATATAATATATATATATATATATATATATATATATATATATATATATATATATATGTCGATATATATGGCTCTTGGAGAGGGGCTCAACGTCACACGTTCAGGGGATGCGGCTCCAACACTCAGCCTCATTGTCACGTGCATACACCCATTCGAGCCGCTGTGACTCCCTACTCTCTCCTTATGTGATATGATCTCCTCAATCCCATTTGACTTACTAATTTTCTATTCTACCCTGTCCACAGCGGTGGTTCTTTGTTCTTCCTCTCTCTCTCTCTCTCTTTCTTTACTATTTCCAGGGAAGCCTCACAAGGACAAGGGCAATCACCAGCAAATTTGAATACATTTACTGGACAAAGCACATACACACATATAATAATAATGAATCCTACACTCTATACTATTTCAGTCAGGCTGCACTCCAACGCCATCAGAACTCTATCATCAGCTTATCAAGTGGTGTTCTAACTCCTGATTCACCACCTAATATTATCAACCTCCTCAAGTAGGTCAAGTCTTATAATACAATGTTGCACTATTAGCAAGAAAATATATATCTATAAACATGTACAAGGAAAATCAACGTATGAATGCAATAACATATATATCAGTATGAATGTTCCTTGATACACAACAATGATCAATCGATCACCCTATCAGTCCTAGAACACATACATCTGTAGGTAATCCAGCCTACGACTGTAACTCTATGCTTCAGTATAAACACTCCTTGGTACAAAAATGGCAAACAATCACTTACCTCTACTGCGTCTTGCACACTAATGACAAACACTCTATCACCTCTCTACAAGTAATCATTTAGAACTCTCCTTCCACATCTGGAAGTTCACTACCCTGATATCCTCAGGTTCTTCCGGGCTTAACTACCAGGATCCTCTGCAGCACTTCTTGGCTGCTACACCATGAAGTCTTCCTTGAGCAACTACGGTGCTTCACCACTTCTGCAAGGGTCCTCCACAGCTCTCCTGGCTGCTACACCATGAAGTTCCCTCGAGCAACTATGGTGCTTCACCACCTCTACAGAAGTACGTGACACTCCTATTCACTGCTTCTCCTCACAGCTAGAGGTCCTCTCCTCCACTACCTTGGAGTCTCATCAACTACTCCCTTTGTGCTGGCTTCGAAGTTCTCAGCAACTTCTTTCCCAAAGACAAACCTGTAACCCATTGACACTCCAATAAAAATGTCTCCCCTTAAACACATAAACAAAAATAACCACACAATATATTTGCCTCTAACATCTATCTGCTCTCTACATACTGCGTGAGTGGACTCCCCCGTTTTGGGCTGGTCTATGCTCCACCTCCCCGACGGGCTTCACTCACTCTGGGAGGGTCCTCTGCCTCAGTCACCTGCCAGCGCTCTGAGGGAATGGACGTCGCTCTGTGTTTCTCCCTCTCCACTCTCTTATTTTAGGCCGTCTACCTTATCAAAACATGTCTAACTTATTAATAAACATTGCTACTGTCGCTGGGCACACGACCAACTACAAACAATCACTATGAACTGGCTTAAATCGTGCTTACCACAGATAGCCTAGTCGAAGGCGCTCCTCCCTCTGACAGCATCTGGTCAGGGCGCTCCCACAGCCCACGATAATGTCTCTGGGCGGCTTAATAAACTCTCCTCGCCATCCAGGACTTGAGACCACAGCGTTCCCAGCTCGATTCTACAGCTGCCATGTCTGCAAACTTCTTTTCTCTTGGAGATATATCACTAGGGGTTCGTTTCTGATGGGAGCTCAAATGGAGCACGGCTTCCCCCTGCAATGTTTGGCACTCAAGTGAGCTCAAAGCCATCCAGAAGCTAGCGTCACGCCTCCTGCAAATTATCTCCATCTCCTAACCAGTCATTTATCTATTTTCTTATTCACTGCCCATAATCTTAAACTCTGTGTAAAATTTGTCCAATTATTTTTACATATCAATCTTAATGTCTGTATTATATCCGACCTGATGGGTCGGTCAGGTGTCGGCCTGTATATTCTCCCCCTTTTCCCTTCTCCTCTAGTCAGTCTGGTGATGACAAAGGCTTTAACAAGCCGCAACGTTCACCTCCTTTCATATTTCTCTGTGGATTTTATGCATATATATATATATATATATATATATATATGTCGTACCTAGTAGCCAGAACGCACTTCTCAGCCTACTATGCAAGGCCCGATTTGCCTAATAAGCCAAGTTTTCCTGAATTAATATACTTTCTTTAATTTTTTTCTTATGTAATGATAGAGCTACCCATTTCATTATGTATGAGGTCAATATTTTTTTATTGGAGTTAAAATTAACGTAGATATGTGACCCTTTGTGCCCTCAAGAAGAAAGATGGTGGAGTCAGACCCATTGCCGTGGGTAACACATTTTGGCGCCTTGTTGCTAGGGCAGCTGTCAGAAAAATTAGCATAGACGCTGCGACGATGCTTCGACCCCATCAACTAGGTTTTGGTGTCCCCCATGGCTGTGAAGCAGCAGCTCATGCAGCACGAGCCTATATCAAGCACCTCCCAGAAAATAAGGCATTAATTAAATTAGACTTTAAAAATGCTTTCAACCAGGTAAAAAGGGATGTGGTACTGGAAGCAGTTCGAACAAGCTTTCCTTCTCTACTCCCCTTCGTCTCAGCAGGGTACAGTAGGGAATCGACGCTGCTGTTTGGGGAACATGAAGTTGTTTCTGCAGAAGGTGTCCAGCCAGGAGACCCACTTGCCCCTTTTCTTTTTTGCATGGCTGTTAAAGAGGTCACAAGCAGGTTGACCAGCGAACTCAACATCTGGTTCCTGGACGATGGCACCCTGGCAGGGACACAGGAGTCCCTGCTAGAAGATCTACAGCTGGTGAAATTCAAGGGAGAGGAGTTAGGACTCACCCTAAACCCATTAAAGTGTGAAATCATCTCATCTAGCCAACCAACCATAGATGCAGTGTGAACCATATTGCCAGGAGCCCAAGTGATCGCTCCCACCGACAGTGTGCTGCTAGGGGCACCTCTGGGCTCGAGCGCCATTGAGGTAGTCCTCGAAGAAAAGCTGAACGACCTGAGGAGGATGGAGGGAAGAATAGGGGCTTTGGACGCCCACGATGCTTTGTACCTTCTCACAAGGTGCCTGGCTTTGCCCAGACTGACGTATTTCCTAAGGTGTGCTCCCTCCTTCGACAGCCCAAAATTAACAGAATATGACACACTCATAAGGTCAATAACCGTGAAAGTGTTAAACCTCTCCCTGCAAGATGACCAATGGGACCAAGCAACGCTCCCAGTTAGACTCGGGGGAATAGGTATTCGCAAGGCGACACAGTTAGCATTGCCAGCATTCTTATCCTCGACCAGTGCAACAGGTGAATTAGTTAAGGAAATACTACCGGAACACCTAAGAGACTCCATTGGGATTCATGATCCCAAATTCGCGGAAGGAGCCGGTCAGTGGGACATTCTCGTCAACTCTCATCCTCGACCGACTTTTCCAAATGACTGCAAACAGTCCAAATGGGATAGCCCCATAGTGGAGAACATCGCCACATCATTGCTGGAGGCAGCTTCCAGGAAGGACAAAGCGCGTTCTAGCTGTGCAAGCGCCCCATGCCGGGGACTTCCTGGTGGCAGTCCCTAATTCCGCTTTGGGCACCCGCCTGGACCATCGGACCCTAAGTATTGGTGTTGCTCTGCGCCTTGCCGCCCCTATCTCCACCGAGCACCGGTGAATTTGCTTCCATGCACGGGCAGACCAATACGGTAGCCATGGTCTCATCTGTCGTAAGACACAGGGAAAGATTGCCAGACATGAAGCAGTCAATGACATCATCAAGAGAAGTTTGGCTTCAGCTGGATGCCCAGCACAAAGGGAACCTCAGTTGTGCAGACCTGACAACAGCCAAAAACGCCCAGATGGAGTCACCCTGCAGCCGTGGAGGGAAGGTAAACAGGTCGTGTGGGACTACACGTGTGCATCCACATCGGCTGATACCTATCAACCTTACAGCGCAGCTGAGGGAGGCGGGGCGGCCACCTTCAGGGAGACCCAGAAAACTAACAAGTACAGGGACCTAGAACGTTGTTACAGGTTCGTGTCAATAGGCTCTGAGACTCTGGGCGCCTGGGGTAAATGTGCACTTAAGTTCCTGAAGGAGCTGGGCGAGGAACTCATTGGGAAGACAAGAGACCCAAGAGCGGCCAGTTTTATGTTTCAGCGCCTCAGTGTCGCTGTTCAGAGGGGAAATGCGTGCTGTATATTGGGTACGCACCCGACCCCCGAGGAGCTGGACAAGGTCTTCGAACACTGATTGGTATATTGTTATATAAGTGTGTGTTTTCTGTAAACTGTAGCATTGCAATAAAATCAAATAAAAAAAAATAAAAAAAAAAAATAATAGGGGTGGTAGGAGAGGAAAAGATTAAAGTATTCAGTGAGAACCCACAAGGTCTTCTCTGAACACTATTTATTTTCTTCTTCTAATATATATATATATTATTATATATATATATATATATATATATATATATATATATATATATATATATATATATATATATATATATATATATATATATATATATGTATAAGATATATATATATACATATGGGGAAGAGAGAATAACTTTTCAGCCTGTTGAAGCCGTTGTCAACACCAGACTTACTAGAGAAAAAGAGAGGATACAGGCCAACACCTGGAACCCGACCAACCCATCTCTAGAGAAAGAATTACCAGAAACAGGAATAGCTTAGCTTAGAATGGTCAAAGAGGATTAAGCGGTCAGAGAATAAGGATGAAAGATTAAAGAAAAGCTAAACGTACGTTTTATAATAATGTCTCCAAAGCGAAGCCAGAAAATAGAAACTCATTGGTGGTACATTATGCGATGGGATTTGAGAAACTTTCCCCAGTTTTTAAGAACCTTAATATCAATTTGGTGTTCACTAAAAATACGATCAAGTGTAATTTAATAAAAAAAAAACTCCCCTGGTACAGCAGGTTGTGTGTATTCGATTCCCTGCAATGATTGTGTGTCTGTGTACCTTGGAAAAACAGGAAAATCTTTACAATTACGTATGTCCCAAAATGCTTATAATATAAGAACTGCCCAAACGTCTAATGCTTTGTATCTACATACAAGTTTGTGTGATCACACTATTAATTGAGATGGGGCGAAAAGCATTGCCAATTGCAATGGCTTTGTGGAAAGGAATTTAATTGAGTCTGCCCTAATTCGTCAATGTCCAAATCTTCTCAATGTTAGTACTGGTATGTACAAACTTGACCAAGTTTTAAGTTACAATATTACACAACAGTTTAAGAAAAAACTCTGAAAGGGAGGCTTACAATGTCTCATTACAATTTTATATTCATTTATTGTGTGTTCATGAGGCTTTTCTTTAATCTTTCATCCTTATTCTCTGAATGCTTAATCCTCTTTGACCATTCTAAGCTAAGCTATTCCTGTTTCTGGTAATTCTTTCCCTAGAGATGGGTTGGTCAGGTTCCAGGTGTTTGCCTGTATCCTCTCTCTCTCTCTTTCTCTAGTCAGTCTGGCGTTGACAACGGCTTTAACAGGCCGAAACGTTCATCCCTCTTCCCCATTTCTTTGTGGTTTTTCCGCATACAAATGACCAGTGTTTAGTAATCGTCAATTGCATCCATGGATACCACGTGCCAGTTTCTCTCCTTCTCCTCTCTTTACCCTTCTCTTAAGCCTTTTGTTACTAAACTTCGTTTTGCTTTAGTGAAATCTCATTCCTTAAAACTTCGCCTCCGTTTTCTTCCAAAATGACTCAGTGAACAAGTGCTACCCCGTTCATTATTACCCAACAGTTTTCTTAAATTATCATTTCGGCTGTTTGATGAGATTCCCCGCATAGTGCTTATGAAAAACATCGATTTACTTAAATTAGAAGTTCGTGAATGTTTTAAAGTTGTGGATAACTGTAAGTATGCCTTTCTCCAAGCCATTCCGCCTGACTGGAACTGCTGTTTGATGGATTATTGTTACACTACTTTGAGGTCTACCTACGGAAAGGTGAGTACTAAACTGGATTTAAAATTGAAAAGACTTATTCAACAAAGTAACTGGAGTGAACACTCCAACCGTGATTTTGTCATCAACCTCTCGGATAGACAACTTGATAACAACACGATTACTGCATTAGGATATGGCCTGAGCTTTGCCACGTCTAACGGGGAAGTTAATTTTGTAGATATTGCCAAAGGTTTCTGTAATCTCGAAAAGTATAGTGATGTCTCAGTTGAAGATATTAATGTGTGCAAAGGTATGATGTATGGTGTTTTACTTAACAATTCTGTACCTAATTGTCCAAGCCGATTTATTCATGCGTTCAAAATTCTCAAAAAAAGATAATTCATTACATATTACCAAGGCTGATAAGTCAAATGCAGTAGTTATTTTGAATAAGGATGACTATGGTCGAAAAATGGAATTACATTTGGAAGATAGGGATACTTACCTATTGGTTAACAGAGATCCTACTGAAAAAGTGATCGCACATTTTAACAAAACTCTCAAAACTTTGTGCAAAGGCGATAAAGAGTTGATTTCTAGGCTAACAAGTCGATCTTCCTCTCTACCTTATATGTATGGTCTTATAAAAACCCATAAACCTTATAATCCAGTTAGACCGATTATTAGTTCAGTTGGTTCGGAGGCTTATAAACTTTCTAAGTGGTTGGTTAAAGTTTTGTCCCCTATCGTTGGTACTCTTTCTAACTCGCACTTAACTAACAATGTAGACTTAATTAATAAGCTATCCACACTAAATTTGAATTTTGATTTTAAACTTTTTTTTTATTTTTTTTTACATGCAAAGCATGCAATTTAAATACAATAAAAACGAGAAAAAAACACAGAAAACATAAAATAACGAAACAAAACAATAGACCACCGGCCAGATGGCCGACAGCTCAGGACAACAAAATACAAACACGATAAATGCAGGGAAAAACACATCAGACATGAAGACACAAAATAGAAAACAATTGTCAAACAAGCAAGCACAGTAACATTTCAAAACAAAACATCATACAACAAAACAAACATCAAGATGCATAACAGAAAACATAACAGGACAAGCACAATACACAACAAACAAAACAAAATAATAAACAAGTACAACATGTGAAGTAATAATTAAAACACCAGTGCAAACGTACAGCACAGAAACAAGACATTAATAAAAAACACCCACACCAAACCAACCGCCCCGCAACAAACAAAGGGCGAGGCCAAAATAAACAACAATAATAAACAAGCAACCCATGCAAACAGAAAATAAACATAGGTACATACACAACAACAAACACGCATCGACCTGAAGGACCGAGAACAAAACACAACATAAAGGACATCATGAAACAAAACAAGAAAATCTCACAGCACACATCAAGCTAAGAATAAAAACACATGTGAGCAATGCAGAAGGATAACCTACATGTCAAAGTAAAATCAGCTTACATATTTGCCCAGGAACATGACCTGGGGATACCGCACATTAAACGCCTCCCAAATCAGCCACCTCCCCCAAGAGGCTTGACCCACCACCAGGGGCGCCATTTGAACCGGAACCCCGGCATCAAACACCCGTACACAGGAAACCCATATGGTGTCCCTCCAGACGCGAGTAACTGCCACCCTATCCCATACACCTGGAACCCGCTCATCAGAAAAGTCCTCCGGCTTCTCAGACAGCAAGAACTCGGCAACCCAGGCCTCCAGGTCCTCCACAGTAGAGGGCCGGACAGAGGGCACCACCACAGGGGCACCAGCGGCCACGGGCACACCACCAGACGACTGCAGGGAACCAAGGCGGCTCGCATCCTTTCTCAAAGTCACCACCAGGCCACGCCCAGCACCAGCATCCTCACCACCCCTGGCACCGGAAGACACCACACCCCACTGCGAAGAGCCCCCGGGCAGGGAAGGAACAGGAGGCACACCCGAGACACAGGCACCAGCCCCAGCAGGCACATGTACCTCCGCCACCACCAACTGTGGAGACAACGACTCATCCGGAGCCACGCCGTCAACAGCTGAAGACCCACAGTCACTGAAGTCCCCAACATTAGCCCAGGCAGCAGACGAACGCATGGAACGTTTAGGCTCCGGCTGGATATCGTCAGAGCCGGAGGCAGATCCAGAAGCACGGGCATCACTAGCCGGACGAACCGACGCCCGACGCAGAACGGCAGCAGCCTCGACCACAGGAGGAACCGGACCACACACAGCAGGAGGCTCCGCAGCCACCCCAGCACCCAGCACAGCAGGGACTCGAGGTACGGACGCAGAGCCAGGTCCTGCAACCGAAGACGAGGAAGCAGACGGCGATGCTACACAGGGATTACCAGGAAGGTCCACGGGAAGGGAAGGGAACTATCAGGGGGGAAAGCGCCAAGTCATTACGACTATATAGCACTTGGAAGGGGTCAGGATAAGGATTTGGGATGGGAAGGGGAGGAAGGAATGGTGCCCAACCACTTGGACGGTCGGGGATTGAACGCCGACCTGCATGAAGCGAGACCGTCGCTCTATCGTCCAGACAGGAAACAACACTGCTTCCCGTGTTGGCCCTGCCCTGGCCGTGCCGCTCCCGTGGCAGGGCCAGAGACATGGTCAGGAAGAACATCCGACGGCACCGCAACATCCGGGGGAGGGTCTGCAACAACCGGGGGAACGTCGGGCGACGCCGGGGGAGCCTCAGCAGCGAACGGGATGCTCACCTCCTCACCCCCAGAGTCCTCCTCCAGGGGAGCGGCGGGAAATCCTCTTCACGGAACAAGTTCACGGGAGCGACCTGATCAGCAGTACACCCGGCAGCCTGATGCCCCAACAAGCCACACTGGAAGCAAGTACGGGGTTGTCGGGCATAAAACACCTGCACATAGTAACCCAACAGCCGGACAGAGGACGGAATGTCCGACCTCAGTCGCATCCCGAGGGTCCGAATGTTGGTCCTCACACCCGAATACGTGCCAGACGAAAGTGAGTTCATCAGTACACTGATGACGGAGCCGTACCTCTGGAAGAATCGCCGGAGGAGAGTCTCGGGAAACTCCATGGGGGCGCCATGAACACTGACATACGTCACAGCACCACTACGGTCCGAAATGGTCACAAACCCAGAGCATTCCTGCAGCTGCAAAGTACGTCCCTCGTACCTCCGTAGAAAAGCACAGTACACCTCCTCATCCACAAACTTGATGATGACACGGTGAGCATTGACCAGCTCAACACCATATACGTCCCAAACTGGGACTCGAAGCATGTCACTCAATACCACGTCCACCAGCGGGTAACCAGCACGGCCAGTAAACTCCAATCCGATGGAGTTTAACCGCACGACAGCGGAAATAGGGCCGCCCATCGCAAAACACGCCACGTCCCTACCACCAGGAACAGCAGGGAGGGGAGAGTCACCCACACCCCCTGCTGGCGAAAACGGCAACTACCCCAAACTACCGGAGCTGTCAAGTGACACGTCCTCACTCAACGGCAGCTCAGTAGCCACTCTTTTGATTTTAAACTAGTAAGTTTTGACGTGACTGGTTTATTCACTAGAGTACCTGTTGATGATTTGTTAGAATACCTACGTGAGGAACTGCCTAAATATAATTTGAGCTTGCAGACCAATAATGTGTTGGAACTTATCAAATTATGTATAAAAGACAATTATTTCAGTTTCAATGGAAAAATTTTCAAACAAACATTTGGAATGGCTATGGGCAATCCCCTTTCCCCAGTTTTGAGCAATTTGTATATGAAGTTCTTCGAAACAAAAATCTTATCCAGGATTATCCCCTCTAATGTAGTGTGGTTTAGGTATGTCGACGATATTTTGTGCTTATGGCCGAGTGACCAAGACCAAATTGTTTTTCTTAATGAACTTAATTCTTTGGTACCTTCAATAAAATTCGCATGTGAAAATGAGAAGAATGGTACTCTTCTGTGTTTGGACATTATGATTCATAGAATCAATAGAAGGTTCAAATTTAATGTGTATAGAAATCCTACCAACGTGGAGTTGTTTGTTCATTATTATTCGAATCATCATAGTAAAGTTAATCAGGCAGTATTTTCAGGAATGTTTCTTCGAGCTTTGAGGGTATGCAGCTCTGAGTTTTTTGATGAAGAGATAGCTAAAATATATGAAATTAGGAAGAGTTTACAGTACCCTAAGATGTTTTTGGATTGTTTGTTTGGGAAAGTGTTACGGACCCGAGCCCAGCGTCCGAGCGCGGAGCAGTGACGACCGCGCCATCTGTGGGTCGGCTCCCGAAACCCCCTCCAAATGGATGGCGCCATCTAGTGAGGACGAGATATACTGGCCACAAGGGCTGGTTTCCCGTCCTGATCAGCTCGTGACGCAGCCGCTGCTGACCTCTGGTGAGGTGACGCTTAGACAGCAACGCCATCTATGGAGTGGATAGGTGGGCGTTTGTGTCTAAGCCTGTAAGTGAGGTGCCCTAGCGTGTCCCTATTACTGATGACGTGTCCGATTACAGAGTCGACCTGGGACTGCTGTAATGAACGTTGGATCAGTCTACCCAAGGCAGCCGAAGACTCTCCACGTGTTTGCTACAGCAGTTGTGAGTCACCCCCCGGATGAACACTGTGGTGTTAGCCTGCCTGTGACGTGGCAGCTGAGGAATTGTCGTACCAGGGACTGACTGGTGGAGAAGACTAACCACTGGGGTGTTGTGGTGAGGAGAGTAATCTGTGGGATCACACGAGGCTCCTGCCTAGGGCTCGCAACCCTAGTATCGGTCGTGGAGTGGCTTAACCTGCGGAACTGATCAGAACCTGCCAGCTACAGGCTGGATTTGTGGTTGAAGGCCTCCACTACGGTGGCCTAACCTGCGGAACTGATTGGAACTTGCCAGCTACAGGCTGGATTTGTGGTTGACGACCTCCACGACTGCGCACCCAGTGGGACTGTGATTTGGCTGGCCTGTGGCCAGGGTAGACTCGTCGAGGGAATCAAAGGATTCATCGAGAGGCCACAAGAGAACCAGGACCACTCGTCTTGAGCACCGTGAACGTCCAGAGTCTTCAGAGGAAGACCACGTTGTATATAATAGTGTTTATACCTCCCCCGTGTGATAATTTATATATTATTTATGGTGATGGTGATAATTATATATTTAAGTTTTTGCCTTTGTCTCCCTTCCCCTTTAATTTACTTGCGTTACGGAGTACACCTCTTGAAAGCCACTACTAGCTTGGGGCCGGATACCCTACCTCTAACAACATCAGAGAAAGAACCCAGTTGCGACCCGCGAGGGCCGTAACATAATTGGCATCCCCAGCGGGATCCAACCCCTTGTCAAGTATGTTTGACAGGGGTGGTGAAGTGGCGTAATCCCTGTAAATAATTCCCCCTGTGTGTGACTATTTGGACGTTATACGTCCTGTGCAGTGCTCGGAGTAATTCAGTGCAATATTGTGTAGTGCGGTGCCCGGTGTGATTACGTGCAACATTGTATAGCGAAGTGCTCGCTGTGATTAAGTGCAATATTGTGTAGTGCGGTGCCTGGTGTGATTACGTGCAACATTGTATAGCGAAGTGCTCGCTGTGATTAAGTGCAATATTCTGTAGTGCGGTGCCAGGTGTGATTACGTGCAACATTGTATAGCGAAGTGCTCGCTGTGATTAAGTGCAATATTGTGTAGTGCGGTGCTCGGTGTAATTACGTGCAATATTGGCAAGTGAGGCGCTAGGTGCGATAAAGTGCAATATTGACGTAGAACAGTGCCCGGTGCGTTAAGTGCTAACGAGAAAGCGGTGTAGTAAGTGCTAGTGTTCCATCTCAGTGACGATGGCAGAAAAATCGACCATCGACGATCTGGACGATGTTCAGGCTTTTCTGAACAGAGAGGACTGTCTTGCCAGATTAAAATATCTGGGGAAACAGGAACTTGTACTAGTGAGTGCCTACCTGGAGATCAAGATACGTGCCAGTGATTCCCGTGTGGATATCTTGTCCAAGGTTCACCGGCATTTGAAGGCCGAAGAGAAACAGGAAGGTGAGGCACAAGGTACAAAAGAAAGTGAGGAAGTAGCTTCCACTGAAAAGGAAGATAAGGGCAGTGACATTGACAGTGATGCAGGTGAGCTAAATATAAGTTTACTTACAGACAAAATGCGTGCCTTAGAAATAAATCGTGAGATAGAATGGAAGAAGTTAGAAATAGAACGAGAATTAAAAGATAAAGAAATGGAGATGAAAGATAAAGAATTGGCGATGAGGCGTTTAGAAATAGAAAGAGAAGAAAGAAGAGAAGAGCGAGAAAGAGAAGAGAAACGAGAAAGAGAAGAGCGAGAAAGAAAAGAGAAACGAGAAAGAGAAAAGCGAGAGAGAGAAGAAAAAGAAAAGGAGAGACAACATGAGCTAGAAGTATTGAGATTAGGCGGTGGTCGGAGGCAAAGAATGGAAACAAGTATTTTTGATCCGGTAAGGAACATAAAAATGGTCCCGAAGTTTAACGAAAAGGAAGTTTCGAAGTTCTTCGCGGCCTTCGAGAAAGTCGCAGCCTCTTTGGAGTGGCCAAAGGAGAATTGGGCCATCATGATACAGTCCGTCTTGACTGGGAAGGCCCAAATCGCCTACTCCACGTTGTCCCTTGATGACTCTGGCGATTACGACAAGGTGAAGAAGGTGGTGCTCATGGCGTACCAATTGGTACCTGAGGCATACAGGCAGAAGTTTAGAAACCTGGAAAAGACCTCAGAGCACACTTTCACCGAATTCGCGACCATCAAGGAGCGACTTTTCCAGGAATGGCGTGCCTCTCGGAAGGTGGAAACCAAAGAAGACCTCGAGCAGCTCATACTGTTAGAGGACTTCAAAGACTGTCTGTCTGGAGACCTGAAGACGTACTTAGAGGAACAGCAGGTAGAGACCTTGAGTGCGGCAGCCACCATGGCTGAGGAATACATCCTGACGCATAGGCCTTCTGCTAAGTATGTCCCAAGGAATTACCCACGCCGGTTTGACAAGCCTCGTCAGGAAGAAGAGAGACCCGTCCCACGAAGCGCTAAGAAGACGCCCCCAAGTAGCCCTCGAAGGACCAGTCCTAACAGCCCGAAACACCGGAGTCCGAGGAGGAATATGGTGTGCTGGACTTGTGGGCAGAAAGGGCATGTAGCTGCTATGTGCCGAGGCAGAAGAGGTAGCGGCCCACGTAGGGAGGTGATGATGATGAGGCTGTGTGACACCACCAGTAGGAAGCCAGTCTATGACTAGTCAGGAAGGACCAAGATTGTTTTCCCCTCACACTTCAAGCGGGTATGTAACGAGTGATCATATTTGTAGATCAGTTGTAGTGCTCAGAGATAGTGGAGCAGCCCAGTCCCTGATCGTGAAAAACTCGTTACCCGAGGGAGTGAATGTGGAAGGGAGACAAAAGGTTGTCCTGGTTGGGTTTCCTATGACGCAGTACATCGCCCCCTTAGTGCCGGTACATCTTGACTCACCTTACTTCAGCGGCACATGTGTATTGGCAGTAGTCGATACCCTCCCTATAGCTGGGATTGACGTGGTACTAGCCAACGACTTGGTGACAGATTGGAGCAACAATCATCCCAAGATTGTGGACGAGCCAGCCGGAACAGCAAGGTCTGAGGTAACAGCAGGCAGTGGTATTGTCCAGGTACAGACAGACCCGGAATTAAATATGTTTAATCCTTCCTCTCGCCTACAGATTGACGACAGAGTCTACAGTATTCTAGCAGAATCTCCTGATTCTTCTCCCGATGAGGAACATATGGTTACGATGACAGAAGCGACTGAGCGAGAAGAGAGGCCTCGTGTACAAGCACCCACGGATACCAAAGAGTCTGGAGTGAAGGCACCTGAGTACTTGCAGTATGGCAAGGTACAGCGTTCATTGAACCAGCCAGAGATTCCCCAGACGTCGGAGGTATGTGAGGTATGTGCGAAGGTTTTAGTGTCCTCTTTGGTCCAAACCAGGCTAATGGATGTAGCCGGCTATGGACATTACAGGCTCAGGAAGCTTATCCCTCAGTTGACCAAATGTTTCCTAGCGGTATTTTGTTCTATTCTTGTATGTGCTCTCAGTGAGGACCAGTGGACGATCCGGCAGATGATGGCTCCCATGAACACCATGAAGAGATCCCAGGGATTGGAGATTTGCACTGAAAGTGTTGCAGTCATAGGAGGGACCTGGAAGGTGATGATAGATACAGGAGGTACGAGAGATAATATTATGAGTGACTACTTCCGACAGGTTGACACCCCCTGCATGATTGAGGAGCCTGGATGCTGCATTATGCGGAACGTTGGTCGACCTAACGGTGGCAGAGCAGACACCATCTGCGGTGTACGAGCAGCTCTGTTGGGACTAGGTGTGGCCCTAGTAGAAGCGTATGTAGTACGTATTGACTTACCCACTGTCGCTGTCACTAAATAATCCATCCCCTGTATTCAAGGTTCCCGTCTCCCTGAAGGACCGCCGGACCAGTACCAGAATTACCGTCTGTGACCAGCCATCATCAGTGCCACGACACGGGGAAGTGTCAATTCACCCCGCATCGCGTCAATATCGATCCTTACTCGAGAGACGTGAGAATATGCCCCTGCTTGACATCGCAGTGGAGGTGTGGAAAATTACGTCAGGCAGGTCATTGCCTTCCATCTTCAAGTTTCCTTTGTGCCAGGGTTTCTCCTTAGGACAGTTCTGTGGACAAGACAGCCTCGCCATTCCAGTTTATAAAGTACGTGAGTCCATTTGGAGTTGTATCCGCGTACTAATTTGGTTTGTGTTTTTCTTTATAGAACCCCAAACCAAATTCTTTTTGGTGGGGAGGTGTTACGGACCCGAGCCCAGCGTCCGAGCGCGGAGCAGTGACGACCGCGCCATCTGTGGGTCAGCTCCCGAAACCCCCTCCAAATGGACGGCGCCATCTAGTGAGGACGAGATATACTGGCCACAAGGGCTGGTTTCCCGTCCTGATCAGCTCGTGACGCAGCCGCTGCTGACCTCTGGTGAGGTGACGCTTAGACAGCAACGCCATCTATGGAGTGGATAGGTGGGCGTTTGTGTCTAAGCCTGTAAGTGAGGTGCCCTAGCGTGTCCCTATTACTGATGACGTGTCCGATTACAGAGTCGACCTGGGACTGCTGTAATGAACGTTGGATCAGTCTACCCAAGGCACTCAAAGACTCTCCACGTGTTTGCTACAGCAGTTGTGAGTCACCCCCCGGATGAACACTGTGGTGTTAGCCTGCCTGTGACGTGGCAGCTGAGGAATTGTCGTACCCGGGACTGACTGGTGGAGAAGACTAACCACTGGGGTGTTGTGGTGAGGAGAGTGATCTGTGGGATCACACGAGGCTCCTGCCTAGGGCTCGCAACCCTAGTATTGGTCGTGGAGTGGCTTAACCTGCGGAACTGATTGGAACTTGCCAGCTACAGGCTGGATTTGTGGTTGACGGCCTCCACGACTGCGCACCCAGTGGGACTGTGATTTGGCTGGCCTGTGGCCAGGGTAGACTCGTCGAGGGAATCAAAGGATTCATCGAGAGGCCACAAGAGAACCAGGACCACTCGTCTTGAGCACCGTGAACGTCCAGAGTCGTCAGAGGAAGACCACGTTGTATATAATAGTGTTTATACCTCCCCCGTGTGATAATTTATATATTATTTATGGTGATGGTGATAATTATATGTTTAAGTTTTTGCCTTTGTCTCCCTTCCCCTTTAATTTACTTGCGTTATGGACCACATCCCTTGAAAGCCACTACTAGCTTGGGGCCGGATACCCTACCTCTAACAACATCAGAGAAAGAACCCAGTTGCGACCCGCGAGGGCCGTAACAGAAAGCTAAACGTACGTTTTATAATAATGTCTCCAAAGGGAAGCCAGAAAATAGAAACTCATTGGTGGTACCTTATGCGATGGGATTTGAGAAACGTTCCCCAGTTTTTAAGAACCTTAATATCAATTTGGTGTTCACTAATAATACGATCAAGTCTAATTTAATAAAAAAAACTCCCCTGGTACAGCAGGTTGTGTGTATTCCATTCCCTGCAATGATTGTGAGTCTATGTACCTTGGACAAACAGGAAAATCCTTACAATTACGTATGTCCCAACATGCTTATAATATAAGAACTGCCCAAACGACTAATGCTTTGTATCTACATACAAGTTTGTGTGTTCACACTATTAATTGGGATGGGGCGAAAAGCATTGCCAATTGCAATGGCTTTGTGGAACGGAATTTAATTGAGTCTGCCCTAATTAGTCAATGTCCAAATCTTCTCAATGTTAGTGCTGGTATGTACAAACTTGACCCAGTTTTAAGTTACAATATTACACAACAGTTTAGGAAAAAAACTCTGAAAGGGAGGCTTACAATGTTTCATTAAAGTTTTATATTCATTTATTGTGTGTTCATGAGGCTTTTCTTTAATCTTTCATCCCTATTCTCTGACGTCTTAATCCTCTTTGACCATTCTAAGCTAAGCTTTTCCTGTTTCTGGTAATTCTTTTCCTAGAGATGGGTTGGTCAGGTTCCAGGTGTTGGCCTTTATCCTCTCTCTCTTTCTCTAATCAGGCTTGTGTTGAAAACGGCTTTAACAGGCCGAAACGTTCATCTCTCTTCACCATTTCTTTTTGGTTATCCCGCATACAAATGATCAGTGTTTAGAGATCGTCAATTGCATCAATGGCACCTAGGAGCCAGAATGCACTATTTGGCCTACTATGCAAGGCTCGGTTTGCCTAATAAGACAAGTTTTCATGAATTAATATATTTTCTCTAATTTTTTTTCTTATGAAATGATAAAGCTACCCATTTCATTATGTATGAGGTCAATTTTTTTTATTGGAGTTAAAACTAACGTAGATATATGACCGAACCTAACCAACCCTACCTAACCAACCCTACCTAACCTAACCTAACCTATCTTACCCTAACCTAAACTACCATAACTAAATCAATAATTAATGTTCTTAATATAATTTAATAATAATATTTAAAATAAACTATTAGGAAACAGTTTATTGAATATAAAGAAAATTACTCGGCCTATTAGGCAAACCGGGCCTTGCATAGTAGGCTGAGAAGTGCGTTCTAGTCTAACTACTAAGTACGACATATATAAATATATAATATATATATATATATATATATATATATATATATATATATATATATATATATATATATATGTCGTACCTAGTAGCCAGAACGCACTTCTCAGCCTACTATGCAAGGCCCGATTTATCTTAGCTGGAAAACATAGAGGTATAGTTGCTATGGTTATGTATAGAAATAGTCTTCTCATTTATTGTAACACGGGTTAGGGTTCCTCTCTCTTTACTTCCTTCTTTCTACTCCCTCTACCCGTATTCTTACTTTTATTTCTAAACCAAGGGACTCCAAAAACTTTTACCAAAGCCAACTCCACGCCACGTGGTCCTAAGACGATTGACCGACTTAGGATCTACACCCAGTATGACGTGACCTAAGCTCTGAACAAAACCCTAGAGTCACCTCTGCTGCCACCACCAGACCAGTAATACAAGAGCAATGATCGAGGTCTGGATCGATCACGCTAATTAATCAACCTAGGGGCTTGATCCCCACTATAAACGATGACCTTGAGTGTGGAATAAATTACACGGTAATGATAATTCCGATTCGATGTTAGAATCGGCGCCCAATGCAACTCTGCCTCGTGTGGACCACGTGACCAGGACAAGTTTACACATAACCAAATGGAAACAATAAAATGCAAATTAATAACAAATTTAATTTATTAAAAGAAAACTAAAACAAAATCTAAATGTGTTCACTCCCTATCACTTTAACACTCCCTACTTGACCTGAATGGCAAATGAGAAGACTATTTCTATACATAACCATAGCAACTATACCTTGGGCGACCAGCTAGATGTCTTGGGGAGAGGTAAGATGTTTGACCTCTCCCAGCTGCTCCCGTATTCACACTGATTTTTTTCTTGTCTGGACTACCCCAGACAGAGTATTGTATCCTTCCGCCTAGACAAAGTTCTACCCAGTTCCTAGCAAGGTTTAAGTTATAACAATTAACCTCTGTTGTACTGAATTGATCCAGACTGGTTGAATTATTTTACTTTATTAAATTACACAAACATCTAACGGCAAAGCTGTTCCCGATCACAAAAATGGTTATTAAAACTTTGAGAAATATTAGACATGTCAACCCTGCTGACCTATGACCGCCGGTCACTCCGCCTTAAAAGTTAGATCCGATTCGTGACGTCACTGATGGTGACTTAAACTCAATAATTAGAATACTCTTGATATTGTATCCAGTACTATTATACAATACAATTTTAATGCAAAATGAATAAAGGCTAATTTTCTCTAAATTACTGAATACTATAGGATGATTCATTATACGCAGATATGAACAAAGCGTCGGTTATTTCCACCGCGAATTCCCCTGGGGGGGTCAGGTCACCATGCGGCTCAGCTTCCCATTCTCTTTTGTCGATAAACCACTCTGGATAATTCTTACAACAGCCTAGTTTGTTACAACCCCCCCGCACAAGCACTTAGTAAACCTTGTTAATTTGTTAAAATTCACGAGGTTTAGTATCCAAACCCACAATTCAACTCATGCCACAAACAAAAGCTAACCTAACTAATAAAATTTGACACATAATAGTCCAACATCATAATGAACATGTTCATATTTCATAAATTTCTCAGCTGTCAACTGACAGCAATCCTCCAATATCAGGAAACATACATCCTATCCTTACTGACATAGCTAAATAACATGTCCCTACTCTACCATCAAAAACTAGCTATTAAACTCTCTTGGCTCTTCACTAGCCAAGTCCATGTGTCCTCTAGAGCCGGCCACACCGTGCTCAAACATAAACATTAAAGTTATATCATCAGACTGAACTTTCAGTCATCCGGGAGCGTACTACGGAACTATCAAGTTCACATCCGTGTACTAACCACTCCCCATCAATGTCAACCTTGACATGCTAAGGAACACACCTAACGTTTATTACATGTATCTAAAAATATAAAAAAAATTCCTATACTATATCACAGGTTTCAGCTGACTGTACAGCCAAGTGTTCTCACTCACTAGAAGTGTCAATGTTTATATTGGTCCGCCTCTCCTGTGTTCAAACATTCTGCAAAAAATAGCACAACATAATTTTCCATAACCGTTTGTTCTGGGCTGAGACAATTACACAGGGGCTTCGATTTTGATTACTGACCAATTTATAGAGTAAAATTCATATATTATACCAGAATTATTTTAAATCTGTTTTTCAACATTTAAAAAATATTGTGATTCTAACTCTGTTTTTCAACATTTAAACAAAAGTGTCCAGATGTTCTTTACACAGATGTTCAGAGCCACTTTGTTGTTTGTATCAATTGTTCATATTGAGTAATCGAAAAAAAAAATCGATGCTGCTGGATGCTGAATGTAGTCGCTGACGATGACGGTGTCGATCTTGCTTCTTCATGTGTAGACATCAATACCTGGTCCTCTTGTACTCCCATCCGGTACTCCTGAATGACGACAGAGTGTAGTAGAGCGGAGTGCCAAGTGACAGCTGTAGAATACTGTTACTTCGGCCATTAATCTTGCTCTCGACAGTCCACACGCCTTCGTATCAATCACAGTTCACACGGTAGTCTTGATGTTAAACTTGTCGCAGATGACCACAGCAGAGCAGAACTGGATGTACCAACGGTGTCTCTTAGCAGGAGTGATGTTAGAAGGTCGTAGAGGCGGGTTGCTTGTTTGCAGAACAGGTGAATCTCGTCTTCCATCATTGCTCACGTCATCTCAGGCGTTTCTTGATGTCACCAGGTTACTAGGCCGTAAACACCAACTGTGCATACCCTCGTACCGCCGACTTTAGGCCAAAGGAGACAATTTTGCGACCTTCTATTGGCGAGTCCCGGTACTCTGTAGGGAAACCGTGCCTTCCACCTGTGACCGCCTTACTTCTGCTTTCTTGTTACTTCAGATGACGTAATCATTAATCTTCCGGCGAAATTCTTGAGTACTGCTACGTGCTTTCCATTTCTTGACCTCTCCTCCAACACTGCTGGAATGACTGCAGTCTTGATGACGCAGCAGGTGGGTATTGGTGATCTCGAGACAGCTACCCCGGCGTTGTATGGCACCTCCGGTGACTGCTATAATGTGGACAGCTCGCTGGCCCTGACAACCTCGTTAGTGACGTGAGGCGTCGGCCGGGTGACTCTTGGACAGTCACTCATCCCCAAAGTAACTGATGTATGGGTTACTGGGTCTGGTGGGGGGAGGGCTTTGTGTAACGTGCCTCCCCCCTCGGTCTTTACAGACAAGGGTTCACGTGTGGCTGGAACAACTGGGTCGGTGTACCAATCAGACCTGGGAACAGACAGACACAACACAGCGGAAGCATAGATATACTCTGGGTTTGGTGGAGGTGGAACCCCAGAGCACGGTAAAAGTTGCTACCTGAGTTAAGTATAGACATAGTACATCTCATTGCCTTTACAGGAAAATCTAATCAATACTAAATTATACTAACTAAGGAAGTTACTTTACTGTACAGCGCGAGATCTCGTCACCATAGGGTGGCGAGACTGCACCTGACTACTGATGAGCGATGACAGAGGGTCATCCTCATCTTCTGACTCGTCGGTGAAGCCATGAGTCAGCACTGCTGAGTCAGGAACTAGACCCGCTGAAGGCAGTTCTAATTCCTCTCTAGCATGATAATGTTTCAATTTATTCACGTGAATTGTCCTTTCCACCTGGTCCTCGAACACTCCTTTTATAACAAGATTAACCGGCCCCGCCCTTTTAATTACTCTATAGGGTCCTCGCCACCTCGGAGCTAGTTTCCTGCTCTGATTGGCGGGCGCAGCCTCATTCACTCTCAATACGAGGCTTCCTTCCTTCAACTCAAGAGGGCGCACTTTCTTGTCATAAAAATGAGCATACCGAGTCCGTGCCTTCTTGGACGCTTCAGCTGCAATATTCCATGCATTTCTCATTTTTCCAAGGACCTCTGAAGGATAGTCCTCCCCGTATGCAACATTATGTCTGTTAAGCAGACCTGACGGGAAATTGCATGAATTACCAGTAAACAAATGAAGTGGTTGGGTGTTAATTGATTGGTGGATGGCAGTATTCAAGGCGAACTGAACATAGGGTAGGTGTTCATCCCAGGTGTTTGCATCATGTTCAGCAAGGATTGCAAGCATATCCTTGACTGAACGATTAGTCCGTTCCGTCATTCCGTTTGCTTGTGGGTGGTAGGCCGTTGTAAAAGCCGAAGTTGTCTCTAAAATCTTACAAACTTCTCTAAATATATTCCCATTGAATTCTTGACCCCGGTCAGAGACTAAAACTTTAGGAGGTCCGAATACAGTAACGAACCTACGCAAGAACGCATCTGCAACCGTACGAGAATCCTTCTGAGGTAATGCAACTAGTGTAGTGTATCTAGACAGATGGTCAACTAGCACCAACACGTATCTGTTACCCGCATGACTGTGGTGTAAATCAATCAGATCGGCCCCCACACGATCTAACGGTTCACGAATTTCAGGAAATTCCTGAAGTGGGGCTTGTACCTTAAGGGTACCTTTCCTCCTCTGGCAACGAGGGCACGACTTCACGAAATTGATTACCTCAGAAAGTAATCCTGGAAAATAAAATAGAGACTTTGCTTTTAAGTGCGTTTTAAAGATCCCCGGATGCCCTGCAATTTTTGAAGCATGCGCAAGCTTTAACGCTGATGACCGCAACGCGTCCGGAATAACTAGCTGAAATACTGCCCTATCATTCTGGCTATTAACATAATACAGGACGCCCTGTTTCATCTCAAAATCATGAATAGGTAAATTCTTTTTCTTTTTCGGGTATTTTCCTCCCTCTAAATACTCAATAATCTCTTTCCATCTCGGCTCGTTCATCTGGTATTCTCTCATTTTATCCGATGGAATGGTTTCAATATTTTCATTAATCTGCATTGCCGCTATATTTCTACTTAGCGTATCTGGCACAACATGTGCTGGACCAGGCTTGTACAAGATCTGGAATGAGTGGGCCGAAAGTTCGTGAGACCAGCGTGACATTCGTGGGCATTTTGTTCGCTTTTTAAATATGTGTGTTAACGCTCGATGGTCTGTGTAGATTACAAAATGCCGCTGAAATAGGTAAGGCTCGAAATACCTAACTGATTCTACTACTGCCAGTGCCTCCCGATCCGTAGCTGAATAACGAACTTCAGGTCCTTTGACCTTCCTACTGAAATAGGCTACTGGATGGGGTAAATTATCTGCGTCTCGCTGAATTAAGCACCCGCCAATAGCTATACCGCTGGCGTCAGTGTGCACTTCCCACTCTTTCTCAAAATCAGGAATAGCCAATACCGGTGTCGTGATTAGTTGGTCTTTCAGTTTGCGATAGGCCTCGTCATGTTCTGATTTCCACACAAACTTCGCATTTTTCTTTGTCAGATCAGTCAGGGGTGCTGAAATGCCAGCGAAACCTTCAATGTGACGACGAAAATATCCGGCCGCCCCCAAAAACCTACGCACGTCCTTTGCTGTCCTTGGAGTAGGCATGTCAGCAATGGCGCGGCAAGAATCTGGGTCAGGTCGGATACCGTCTGGGCACACCTGGAACCCCAGAAATTTGAATTTCTGAGCCGCCAAGGTGCACTTCTGAACATTCAGCCTGAAACCTGCCTGATCTAACAATTTCAAAGTCTCAGTCAAGTCCTGTAGGTGTTCCTCAAACGTCCTGGAATATATCACAACATCATCCAGGTACGCTAAAGAATGCCTACCCAGTACCGGACTAAGGATAAAGTTGATGGCCCTCTGAAACGACGAAGGCGCTGTCTTCAAACCAAACGGCATCCTACGGAATTGATAAGTGTGCCTACCATCCGAGAATGCTGTTTTTTCCCTATCCTGTTCTGCCACCGGAATCGCCCAATACGCCGATTTTGCGTCAAGAGTTGAGAAATACTTAGCAGCACCAAATTGATCTATTATCTCCTGTATTCGGGGCAACGGATACACATCACCCTTAGTTAGTTCGTTCACCTTCCGGTAGTCAACACAGAAACGATAACTACCGTCCGGTTTCCGAACTAGCACAACAGGAGAGAGCCACGGTGACGTACTAGGCTCTATCACGCCCTGTCTCAACATTTTCTGGCACTCCTCCCTGATAATGTTCTTTGCCTGTTCCGGCAACCTCCACTGTCTTGTGTACACAGGCAAATGGTCACCAGTTGGAATGGTGTGCTCGATCTTATCAAGGAGACCAATCTGGTCATCCTCTGTCGCAAACAATTTCGGGAATTTTCGTAAAACTCCTCTCAGTGCCTTCCTATCTGCCTGTGCAACATGTTGCAAATCAAGTGCTGAAATTAATTTTTCCACTTCCTCTACATTCTGTGCAACATTTCTCGTCTCGTATTGTACTTTGGATGGTGTTTTAGTGTTCAACATATTCAGTGCACTACATTGTGCAGTGACGGCTGGCGTCTCAGCTGACTCATGGTGAAAGATTTCTGTGTCCTCCACCATGGTTCCCTGAGATACCCTATCACCTGCCCTGAAGCGAAAAGTCTTATGTGAAAGATTGACAACTGGAATGAGTGCACCTTTATCGAGCACTACAACTAAGTGATGAGGAATTAATAAACTATCACATCTCCCAGCCACCTGAAGGGTGGTACCTGGTTGTATGTGACGTCCCACGGCTACTTTAATAAATTTAACAGAATGTGGTGGGCAACTCTGTTTGGTCAATGCATGCAAGGCGCATGACCTCTTAACTGTGTCTGGAAGAGACTTAAAAATCAATTTTGGATAGTGCGCATTATATTTCAGCTTCCTCTTAATTGAAGCTACAACTGGGGGATGGTCGATCATCTCCACTGGGTAGGAAGTCTGTCCCAACTGCAACCTGCAGTTCCTAGCCCCTTTTTGAGCAGACAAGGAATAATTAAATCGCGACAGAAAATCAGTTCCCATTAAGATGTGACCAGGAAAATCAAGGTTCTCTACGATCGTACATGTGTGAGGCTGCAATGCCCCATCAATCTCAAAATTAACTGTACCTTGACCTACGATCTCAATCTTTTCCCCATTGACTGCTGTTAATGTCTTTGCGCAACGTTGAAGACGTGCATACTTAAAATTGCTGAAGGCTGACTTTTTAATTACCGTTGCCTGGCTTCCTGTATCAACAAAAGCTGTCAATCTCACACCTTCCACTTTCACCTCAAAAGTAGGCCTACCATCACTAGGAGCCTGCTTTCATGCTTTCGCAGGAGTGACTTCGCAATCCCTCTGTATATGCCCGCGCTTCCAGCAGGAGTAACACCTCCGCGGATCTCTGTTGTTACCCCGCGCAGGGTGGCTCGAACTTGCAGCTGAGGGCTGCTTCCCGCCTGATGAACCCGCGCCACAGTTCCTCGGCTTGGCTCCCTCGCCTTTACTTAACGCCTCTACGTATGGCGACAACTGAGTGCCCGGCGTCTCCGTGCGCATCTGCCTGTCTAAGGCTGTGGCGGCCTGGGGTTGGGGTTGAGGTATGGTGTGGGTGGCCTGGGGTTGGGGTGTGGATTGAGGTTGGGGTTGAGGTATGGTGTGGGTGGCCTCGGGTTGGGGTGTGGATAGAGGTCGGCGTTGAGGCTGAGGTATGGTGTGGGTGGCCTCGGGTTGGGGTGTGGATTGAGGTTGGGGTGGGTATGGGGTGGCCTGGGGCTGGAATGGGTTGGGAATGGGTATGGGGTGGCCTGGGGTTGGCCTGGGTATGGAATGGTATGGGTATGGGGTGGCCTGGGTTGGAATGGGTATGGGGTGGCCTGGGGTTGGAATGGGTATGGGTATGGAACTGGGATGGGGTTGGTATGGGGTTGGAATTGGATGGGGTTGGTATGGGAATTGAGGTGGGGTTGGGGTTGTTGTAGTGACGGATGAGGTGTACCTAGGTGTTGTGGGTGCTGTGGTATTGGTGTTATGTTGGGTAGTTCCTGCTGTTGGTGTGGTTGTTCATGTTCCCGTTGAACGGGTTGCTGTTCTCTACCGAGCGAAGTGGGACGTCCTGCCATACTAACTGAGGCCCCCTGTCTGCCCTGCTGGCATGGCGTCGATGTTCTTTGTGGGGGAACCCAAGACGGCTCTCCCCACTCATGGGACGACTCCTCGCAAGACTCCCCACTCATGTCAATAATAGTATCGCTACCTGAGCGATCCCCAGTGGTGTCGGAAGAGGTTCTATCCTCTACACTCCCATTCCCACTGGTCCCTACTGACTGGTCATTATCAGGGTTAAACATTTTCTGTGATTCCTGGTGTGCCACGTCTCTTCTAAACTACCCTTTAGTACACCCTCGACCCGGACTCACTACAACCGTGATCTTACACAAAAAAAAAAAAATCACAACTCTTTTCTAAGAGAAAACTACTAAATTCCCAAAATAGGAAATACAACGATTTATCGAGAGAATCGCTGAAGTGAATCCAATGAATGAGTGTCTGCCCCGCACTCGTGTCTGACCGTGAAATATCCCGCAGTTCTATTGCTGAAACCTAAGTCCTTTACGTTAAAAAAATTAAAGAATCTAATTTATATAAAACAATTTAAATGATAACGCAACTAACGCGCAGCACTCGTGATGGATTAATAAAGAATATTTACTGTACTTGAATACTAAGCGCGCTTGAAGTGAGCAGCGTGGCCACTGATGACTGATGGAGCGGGACCAGCTGCGCTGAAAAAAAACTAAGTCCCGCGCTTTTTCGCTTAAACGCTGAAAAATCAAAATTTTTGTTCTGAAGGAAAATAACTAGTTTTACGTTAATAAACCGCTCTAGCGATTAATATAGACACCCTGGACCTATATGTGCTTATCAAAAATTGAATTTTTATCAAAAACTGCGTTTTTACTCAATTGCTGGACTCTGCCAATTTTTCTGACTCCGAGGGAAAAAAAATTCTATCACCCCAAATATCACAAAACTCCTTTAATTCACAAAAAATTTGGGTTTCTCGTTCCCTGATATAAATACGTTATTATTTACTACTGACGTTGTATGCAGAACAATACTGACACTTCGGGCGGTTTCAACACTCATTAATTCGAATTTTCGTCAAAATCCGAGATTTTCACCTCAAATGGACTCTGACAAAATTACGACACGATTTTCTCGAAAAATACTTTAATTCGGCAAAAATGTAATTATCACTGCTTAATGCTTACGGACAGAATTACGTCCCTTGCGCGCACTAGAGAGTAATACTGACCCCAGAATATACACGAAACATGAAAATCAGAATTTCCGCCAAAAAGTCAGATTCTAGCCCAAGCTAGAATTACTTAGACAATTTTCCACCTACGTTTCTACTGAAACAGAATTCTAAGTCTACAAACACAATTTTACAATCTTACTGGTAAAAACTAGAAAATATCATCCGCATCGACTGGGGAATCCTAATGACGCCCAGAACATACACGTGACCCACTAATACAAATTAATTACAGTTAACGAGTTTCCGACATTGACTTAGCCGAAAACTTATCCCAAAATACTTAGAAATATTCCATGGACAAATAACATTTACACGCAACTTACTATCCCTTAAACTCCTTCACTTATCTATCGTGACCGACACATAGCCCTAAGTCCAGAGGATTAACTACACTCTAGTAACAACGCCTCTGACTTAGACTAATAGAACAGGGAATAACAAAACTTAACGTACGCACTTAGCCTAATATGCAAGAAAACGCTAAACACTTTGATAAAAAAAAATTTTTAACCGGGGATTGAATTTAGGGGAAAAAATTAATCTAGAACAACGCAAATAAACGGAAATTACTTTATAAATTTAAGTATACTTAATTAAAAAATGCACTCGACTTAATCTTATAATTGTCCTACCGGCTCGCCGTACCACACCTAGCCTAGAGGCCACACCATCTAGGTTCCAACAGAGCGACACGCAGCTTTCAGCAACAATTATGACTAGGGACGACTCAACCTCCACTAAGTGTGCGATCACTTAGTTGTTGAATCGCTGCTAGGTAGTTTACTAGTCCGTCCCTCGGAGGCCGCAACGCCCTTCACGGATTACGTTTTTCCTAGCGTTTTGGGTCGTCTAATAACGCCCTCGGACTATCTACTGGCGTCCCACAGATATATCCGCCCCCGACAGCCCTCAAGGAACTGCTGTTGAGAGTATGGCGGCTCCCAACACCTCTGAATTAATTGCAATGGGTCGAGTATGGTACCCAGTCCAATCAACTCGGAGCGGTCTCCTTTTCAATAAATCTATTTTAACAGCCTAATCTTACTAACTAAACCTTAATCATATCAGCCCGCATGACCCAAGATTCGCCAATCCCCACTCAAACGCACTTGTGGGGCGCACTGCTAATCCTGGCCCGCGGCTGTCTCCTTAGCATCCGCGCACGTGTTCGAACGGCTAGACGCGTGAGCCTTTCAACAATTTCAAACAAAATTGTTGAAACCACCGCTGTGCACCATTGTAACACGGGTTAGGGTTCCTCTCTCTTTACTTCCTTCTTTCTACTCCCTCTACCCGTATTCTTACTTTTATTTCTAAACCAAGGGACTCCAAAACTTTTACCAAAGCCAACTCCACGCCACGTGGTCCTAAGACGATTGACCGACTTAGGATTCTACACCCAGTATGACGTGACCTAAGCTCTGAACAAAACCCTAGAGTCACCTCTGCTGCCACCACCAGACCAGTAATACAAGAGCAATGATCGAGGTCTGGATCGATCACGCTAATTAATCAACCTAGGGGCTTGATCCCCACTATAAACGATGACCTTGAGTGTGGAATAAATTACACGGTAATGATAATTCCGATTCGATGTTAGAATCGGCGCCCAATGCAACTCTGCCTCGTGTGGACCACGTGACCAGGACAAGTTTACACATAACCAAATGGAAACAATAAAATGCAAATTAATAACAAATTTAATTTATTAAAAGAAAACTAAAACAAAATCTAAATGTGTTCACTCCCTATCACTTTAACACTCCCTACTTGACCTGAATGGCAAATGAGAAGACTATTTCTATACATAACCATAGCAACTATACCTTGGGCGACCAGCTAGATGTCTTGGGGAGAGGTAAGATGTTTGACCTCTCCCAGCTGCTCCCGTATTCACACTGATTTTTTCCTTGTCTGGACTACCCCAGACAGAGTATTGTATCCTTCCGCCTAGTCAAAGTTCTACCCAGTTACTAGCAAGGTTTAAGTTATAACAATTAACCTCTGTTGTACTGAATTGATCCAGACTGGTTGAATTATTTTACTGAATTAAATTACAAACATCTAACGGCAGAGCTGTTCCCGATCACAAAAATGGTTATTAAAACTTTGAGAAATATTAGACATGTCAACCCTGCTGACCTATGACCGCCGGTCACTCCGCCTTAAAAGTTAGATCCGATTCGTGACGTCACTGATGGTGACTTAAACTCAATAATTAGAATACTCTTGATATTGTATCCAGTACTATTATACAATACAATTTTAATGCAAAATGAATAAAGGCTAATTTTCTCTAAATTACTGAATACTATAGGATGATTCATTATACGCAGCTATGAACAAAGCGTCGGTTATTTCCACCGCGAATTCCCCTGGGGGTCAGGTCACCATGCGGCTCAGCTTCCCATTCTCTTTTGTCGATAAACCACTCTGGATAATTCTTACAACAGCCTAGTTTGTTACAACCACTACAATTTTGTCCCCATTGCCTCAGAGACGCTTGGTGCCTGGGGTAAAAGTGCTGCTAGCTGTTTAAAGGAGTTGGGGTCTAAGCTAATCGAAACAACTAGAGACCCCAGAGCTGCCAGTTTTCTTTTCAGCGCCTTAGTGTGGCAATCCAGAGAGGGAAATGCTCACTGCATCCATGGTTCGTGCCCGCCATCTGAGGAGCTGGAGGAGCTATTCAACTTATGACAAGCAGCCTTGTACCCTGTATGTAATCAATATTGTAACTTTTTTGTGTAATGACATTTTCAAATAAAGTTAGATAAATATACACACTTAACAAAAGAATAGGGGTGGTAGGAGAAGAAAATATCAAAGTGTTCAGTGAGGATCCAAAAGGTCTTCTCTGAGTACTCTTTATTTTCTTCTCTGAGGCTATGGGTCCCTACATTTGCACCAGAGGTGGTACCCCTTCTATATATATATATATATATATATATATATATATATATATATATATATATATATATATATATATATATATATATATATATATATATATATATATATATATATATATATATATATATATGCGAACAAGCTGAATGGTCCCCAGGACAATATGCAAATGAAAACTCACACCCAGAAGTGACTCGAACCCATACTCCCAGAAGCAACGCAACTGGTATGTACAAGACGCCTTAATCCACTTGACCATCACGACCGGACAAAATGAGGTGATAGCCTAAGCTATTTGAACCACCCCACCGCCGGCACTCGGATAGTAATCTTGGGCATAGCATTTTACCAAATCACCTCATTCTTTGGGGCACACGTGAGGAACACAAATTCTGCTCCTGAACACAAATTTGTGTTCCTCACGTGTGCCCCAAAGAATGAGGTGATTTGGTAAAATGCTATGCCCAAGATTACTATCCGAGTGCCGGCGGTGGGGTGGTTCAAATAGCTTAGGCTATCACCTCATTTTGTCGGTCGTGATGGTCAAGTGGATTAAGGCGTCTTGTACATACAGTTGCGTTGCTTCTGGGAGTATGGGTTCGAGTCACTTCTGGGGTGTGAGTTTTCAGTTATATATATATATATATATATATATATATATATATATATATATATATATATATATATATATATATATATATATATATATATATATATATATGTCGTACCTAGTAGCCAGAACGCACTTCTCAGCCTACTATGCAAGGCCCGATTTGCCTAATAAGTCAAGTTTTCATGAATTAATTGTTTTTTCGACAAACCTAACCTACCTAACCTAACCTAACATTACATTTTCGGCTACCTAACCTAACCTAAACTATAAAGATAGGTTAGGTTAGGTTAGGTAGGGTTGGTTAGGTTCGGTCATATATTACGTTAATTTTAACTCCAATAAAAAAAAATTGACCTCATACATAATGAAATTGGAAGCTTTATCATTTCATAAGAAAAAAAATTAGAGAAAATATATTAATTCAGAAAACTTGGCGTATTAGGCAAATCAGGCCTTGCATAGTAGGCCAAAAAAGTGCGTTCGGCTACTAGGTACGGAATATATATATATATATTATATCTATATATATATCTATATATATCTATATATAGTATATATAGTATATATATATGTCGTACTAAGTAGCCAGAATGCACTTCTCAGCCTACTATGGCACGGCCCAATTGCCCTAATAAGCCAA
>NW_025553300.1:0-37816 GCF_020424385.1 Procambarus clarkii
CCACCCCAGTGACCATACTGGTGTCCTCCCAGCCCCAGTGACCATACTGGTGTCCTCCCACCCCCAATGACCATACTGGTGTCCTCCCACCCCAGTGACCATACTGGTGTCCTCCCACCCCCAGTGTCCTCCCACAACCAGTGACCATACTGGTGTCCTCCCACCCCAGTGACCATAGTGTCCTCCCACCACCAGTGACCATACTGGTGTCCTCCCCCCCAGTGACCATACTGGTGTCCTCCCACCAGTGACCATACTGGTGTCCTCCCACCACCAGTGACCATACTGGTGTCCTCCCACCCCCAGTGACCATACTGGTGTCCTCCCACCACCAGTGACCATACTGGTGTCCTCCCACCCCAGTGACCATACTGGTGTCCTCCCACCACCAGTGACCATACTGGTGTCCTCCCACCCCAGTGACCATACTGGTGTCCTCCCCCACCAGTGACCATACTGGTGTGTCCATACTGGTGTCCTCCCACCACCAGTGACCTCCCACCCCACCACCAGTGACCATACTGGTGTCCTCCCACCCCAGTGACCATACTGGTGTCCTCCCCCACCCCAGTGTCCATACTGGTGTCCTCCCACCACCAGTGACCATACTGGTGTCCTCCCACCCCCAGTGACCATACTGGTGTCCTCCCACCCCAGTGACCATACTGGTGTCCTCCCACCCCAGTGACCATACTGGTGTCCTCCCACCACCAGTGACCATACTGGTGTCCTCCCACCCCAGTGTCCATACTGGTGTCCTCCCACCCCCAGTGACCATACTGGTGTCCTCCCACCCCAGTGTCCATACTGGTGTCCTCCCACCACCAGTGACCATACTGGTGTCCTCCCACCCCAGTGACCATACTGGTGTCCTCCCACCCCAGTGTCCATACTGGTGTCCTCCCACCACCAGTGACCATACTGGTGTCCTCCCACCACAGTGTCCGTCATTACAGTCTTCAACCATTCGCTGTACTCGTTACTTTTTACCTTCCAAGAGTTTTTTCCCATGTTACATAACATCAGTACCTTGAATACTTCATTACTTCCTGGTGGTGGGAGCAGCCGGGTTGAGAGTGTATTCTCAAGAGCCAGCTCTCAAGTGACCTTTAACTTTACTACCTCATACTTTCCTCTTGCGAGTAATGAAAAATTCCACTCCCAGGTTTTCTCAAACTTCTTTTTCCTTGCCGACCGTCCCTTGTTGTGTTCGTTTTAAACGAATTTATTTAATCATATTCTCGCATCTTCACTTCCTGTGTGTTCAGTTCCCTCACGTGATGTGTGTCTCTCAGTGACAGCTTTTGTGCATATGTATAGCGAGTGGTATGTTCTTCTTCTTCTTCTCTTCTTCTCGGTGTTTACTGTTATGTCATGACCCTCAAGTAAGGCTCCTGGTGTTGAACGTTCCCCATAAATCAGTTAGCTTCCTGGCCTCAAATCAGTAAGTTCAAAATGTCTAAGGTTGTGTGAAGGTCTTAGTAAAGTCCACCAATTTACTGGGGCAAAATGATCCACAAGACAGCGTATATACAATATTGACTTAACAAAAGATACTGAACCACGTAAGTCAACCTAAGACACAAGTCCCAACAGGTGGATGTCACTGAGGAAAGATAACTTAATAACACAGGTACACAAGACCTCATAAGACTGGCTGCTAAGTTGTGAACAAGGTGGGTGGTGACGTTACATAACCTGAGGGGGGGGGGGGGGTAATTCAAGTTCAAGTATGTTTATTGAGACAAGAAAGAAATACATCTCAAAGGGATAGAGTAGCTTAGGCTATTTCTATCCCCCCGGGGGGGGGGGGTAGTGTCTCAGCGTGAACATCAATAAACACAAGTCAGTGAACTATCACTTGCCTTCACACAAACTGTTCCAACTGCACAAGCTAATAACAACCTTTGGGTTCTGTTACGGACCCGGATCCAGCGTCCGGGCCTGGAGCAGTGACGACCACGCCATCTGTGGGTCAGCTCCCGAAACCCCCTCCAAATGGACGACGACACCTGGTGAGGACGAGGTGTACTGGCCACGAGGGCCAGTTTCCAGTCCTGTTCAGCTCACAACACAGCCGCTGCTGACCTCTAGTGAGGTGAAGCTCAGACAGTAACGCCATCTATGGAGTGAATAGGTGGGCGTTTGGGTCTGAGCCTGTAAGTGAGGTGCTTTTGTGTGTCCCTGTTACTGATGACGTGTCTGCTTACAGAGTCGACCTGGGACTGCTGTAAGGGAAGTTGAGTCAGTCTACCCAAGGCAGCCGTCTCGACACCAAGTGTTTTGCTGCAGCAGCTGTGAGTCGCCTCCCGGATGAACACTGTGGTGTTACCCTGCCTGTGAAGCGGCAGTTGAAGGATTGTCATACCCGGGACTGGCTGGTGGAGACGCTTAACCACTGGGGTATTGCGGATAGGAGAGTGATCTGTGGTATCACACGAGGCTCCTGACTAGGGCGCTACCCTAGTATCGCTCGTGGAGTGGCCTAACCAGCGTTGCTGATTCGGAACCTGCCAGCCATCTGCTGGACTTGTGGTTGACGGCCTCCACGGCGGTGCCCCCAGTGGAACTGTGTTTTGGCTGACCTGTGGCCGGGGTAGACTCAGCTTCTCGAAGGATTCGTCGTGAGGCCACGAGAGCACCGAGAGGATCCAGGGTCTTCA
This sequence comes from Procambarus clarkii, assembly GCF_020424385.1. Lineage (NCBI taxonomy): Eukaryota > Metazoa > Arthropoda > Malacostraca > Decapoda > Cambaridae > Procambarus > Procambarus clarkii. Next base: position 2,664 of record NW_025553300.1, read on the forward strand.
GAAGAAGACGACAGTGTATTATAGTGTTTATACCCCCCCCCCCCTCCGTGTAATCCTTTATATATATTTATTGGTGACGGTGATCATTATATTATATTAAGTTTTTTATTTTATTTCCCTTCCCCTTTTAATTTACTTGCATTGTGGATCACATCCCTTGAAAGCCACTACTGGCTTGGGGTCGGATACCCTTCCTCTAATAACATCAGAGTCCGAACCTAGTTGCGACCCGAGAGGGCCGTAACAGGTTCCTAAATTATATAACGATATAAGTCACTTCATCGCAGGAGTTACATTTTGAAAATTTAGTAGAAACACTTGTGAACTCTAATGCACACAATACTTCCCCTTCTTACCTTACTGGTAAAAATACAACAGATACATAAAGGAATCATTCAGAACCTTGGATACCACGTATGTAAGACCAATCCTGGAGTATGCGGCCCAAGCATAATATCCCCAATATACAAGAGCTCAACAGAAGACCACACCACACGTGGTACCCACCACAGCCTCCACACCAGTAAAGACAACACCACACGTGACACCCCACCACAGCCTCCACACCAGTAAACACAACACCACACCTGTCACCCCATCACAGCCTCCACACCAGTAAAGACAGCACCACACGTGTCACCCCACCACAGCCTCCACACCAGAAAAGACAACACCACACGTGACACCCCACCACAGCCTCCACACCAGTAAAGACAGCACCACACGTGACACCCCACCACAGCCTCCACACCAGAAAAGACAACACCACACGTGACACCCCACCACAGCCTCCACACCAGTAAAGACAGCACCACACGTGACACCCCACCACAGCCTCCACACCAGTAAAGACAACACCACACGTGACACCCCACCACAGCCTTCACACCAGTAAAGACAACACCACACGTGACACCCCACCACAGCCTCCACACCAGTAAAGACAACACCACACCTGTCACCCCACCACAGCCTCCACACCAGTAAACACAACACCACACCTGTCACCCCATCACAGCCTCCACACCAGTAAAGACAGCACCACACGTGACACCCCACCACAGCCTCCACACCAGTAAAGACAGCACCACACGTGTCACCCCACCACAGCCTCCATACCTAAACACGTGTCACCCCACCACAGCCTCCACACCAGTAAAGACAGCACCACACGTGTCACCCCACCACAGCCTCCACACCTAAACACGTGTCACCACACCACACCACGAAGGGTAGTAGGCCGCCGCCGGTGGGAGACACACGTGTTAGTGAGGTCTGTGGAGAAACGTCAAATAGTTGGGACATTGAAGGAGTATAGAGGCTAGATCATAGTATTTGGCCTCTCGCAGTGTGTAGCAAGCAGCGTGTAACGTATCTTAGGAAAATTTGCAAGGGATAGAACGAAGAAACCAAATTGGAACTAGTGGAAACATCAGTGCATATACAGAGAAGCGACCTGACTGACGGCCTCAGCGTGGGATGATCCGCCGTGTAACTGCCTGGTTGTGCTTGTTGGTGGTAAGTACCGCCTCTCTGAAGTCTTCAATAGTGTGGAAGGTTTATACAATATCATATAGTAGTCACATATAATGCATTTCATTCGTTACTAGAATAGTAATCTTGATATATTGGTAGAGAATGAGGAAGGAGCCTCACTGTGAGCTAAATTTGGGAACTGAATTATCGTGCTGTTAATCCCTACACAACACACAAGTCAGGGTAAGAAACTGTCACATCAGTGACTAGTGAGGGGCTAGCGACCACCAGACCAGACCTCCCCACTCCCACACTCCCCAAAACACCGCCCCCCTCCCCCCTACACGTTAACTAGCTACCATAGATTGAGTGACCTAAAATCCCCCTCCTCCCCCCACCCCACCCCCTCCCTCTCTCTCTCTTCCTCCCCATCCCTCTCTCTCGCCCGCCCTCACTCCCTCTTTTTTTTTTGAGTAAAGAGGAAGGAGTGGCATAGGTGAAGCGAAGTATAGAAGTGGGAAATACAGTGAGAGGTATGTATGGGTGTTGGCAGCTAAGCTAAGCTTGCTCCCTCTTGTCAGGGAGCTGTGTGTGTGAGAGAGGTTCTTCACATGTGTTTCACCATATATGGATGTCTATAGATGAGCCAACAGTGACTGCCCAGTGACAGCCAACAGTGACTGCCCAGACAGGTACAAGAGGAGTTGTTAACGCTTATGTCGACCGTGCTCTCAGCCACAGCTCAAGATGGAAGCAAGTCGATGAAGAACTCTGTAGGGTAAGGCAGGTCCAAGTCAACAACGGCTTCTCCAATGGTTTCGTTGAAGACATCATAAGAAGGAAGGTGAAACGCCATGCAACCTCTGAAGAGACAACTAACACAACACCTATACCCCCTATTACACTATTTTACAGGAACTTCTTTTCCACAGCTCATAAAATGGAGGAAAGGGTCCTGAAAGATATTGTTGATAGGAACGTTATCCCTACAGACAAAAATCAGAAGATACAAATGACGATTTACTATAAACCAAAAAAACGGCCAGCCTACTCATGAGAAACTCTCCAGACACAAAGCAGAACACTAAAAGAGACAAACATCGTTTATGCCTTCAAATGCCCTCTTGGGGAGTGTAAGCCTCAAAGAACTCAGTATATAGGCAAGACAACAACATCTCTTTCCAGGCGATTAACGATGCATAAGCAACAGGGTTCCATTAAGGAACATATAATCTCTTCCCACAACCAGAGAAATCTTAACAAACAACACAGAAATCATCGATAGATACAGCGATAGCAGGCGGCTTGACATCTTCCAGGCACTACACATCAAGAAGTCAACACCAGCAATCAACAGCCAATTAATGCACAACTATATTCTACCCACTTCAAAACTCCGCACCAACATAGAAGCATCAAGAAATATGGGCCAATAGGCCCTTTGCAGTTACTTCCATTCTTCCTTTAATTTACCCAATTTATACCCATTGTTTCGCGTTCTGTCTTGTGTTGAAAGTTTTGTTCACCTCATCCAAAACTGTTGTAACATATCACCTCACCCAAATGCAGGTATATAAGATGAAAGCTGTTTAAATTATAGCATAGTAGAACTCTGTTTAGTGTTTGCAGGTTATAGTTGTATGTGTGTGTAAACTAAAGTCTTTGAAAATGTAATAAGTTATTATGAAATGCGTTCAAGTGTCGCATCAGACTAGAAATAAAAATGAATTTTGGCGAATTGATTTTTCAATTACCATCGACAGTAAAAAGAAACATAAGAAATATTGAGAAAATTCGTGTTAGAATTATTAATCTTACTTTTTCGGTCATATTTAATAATATATATATACATATATGCATACATATACTCACACATACACACACACACATAAATAAATAAATAAATATATATATATATACATATATAAATATACATATATATATATATATATATATATATATATATATATATATATATATATATATATATATATATATATATATATATATATATATATATATATGTCGTACCTAATAGCCAGAACGCACTTCTCAGCCTACTATTCAAGGCCCGATTTGCCTAATAAGCCAAGTTTTCACGAATTAATGTTTTTTCGTCTACCTAACCTACCTAACCTAACCTAACCTAGCTTTTTTTGGCTACCTAACCTAACCTTACCGATAAATATAGGTTAGGTTAGGTTAGGTAGGGTTGGTTAGGTTCGGTCATATATCTACGTTAATTTTAACTCCAATAAAAAAAAATTGACCTAATACATAGAGAAAAGGGTTGCTTTATCATTTCATAAGAAAAAAATATAGTAAATATATTAATTCGTGAAAACTTGGCTTATTAGGCAAATCGGGCCTTGAATAGTAGGCTGAGAAGTGAGTTCTGGCTACTAGGTACGACATATATATATATATATATATATATATATATATATATATATATATATATATATATGTATATATATATATATATATATATATATATATATATATATATATGTATATATATATATGTATATATATATGTATACAATATATATATATATATATATATATATATATATATATATATATATATATATATATATATATATGCGAACAAGCCTGAATGGTCCCCAGGACAATATGCAACTGAAAACTCACACCCCAGAAGTGACTCGAACCCATACTCCCAGGAGCCACGCAACTGGTATGTACAAGACGCCTTAATCCACTTGACCATCACGACCGGACATATGAGGTGATAGCCGAGGCTATTTGAACCACCCCACCGCCGGCACTCGGATAGTAATCTTGGGCATAGCATTTTACCAAATCACCTCATTCTTTGGGGCACACGTGAGGAACACAAATGCGAACAAGCCTGAATGGTCCCCAGGACAATATGCAACTGAAAACTCACACCCCAGAAGTGACTCGAACCCATACTCCCAGGAGCCACGCAACTGGTATGTACAAGACGCCTTAATCCACTTGACCATCACGACCGGACATATGAGGTGATAGCCGAGGCTATTTGAACCACCCCACCGCCGGCACTCGGATAGTAATCTTGGGCATAGCATTTTACCAAATCACCTCATTCTTTGGGGCACACGTGAGGAACACAAATGCGAACAAGCCTGAATGGTCCCCAGGACAATATATATATATATATATATATATATATATATATATATATATATATATATATATATATATATATATATATATATATATATATATATGTCGTACCTAGTAGCCAGAAAGCACTTTTTGGCCAACTATGCAAGGGCCGATTTGCCTAATAAGCCAAGTTTTCCTGAATTAATATATTTTCTCTAATTTTTTTCTTATGAAATGATAAAGCTACCCATTTCATTATGTATGAGGTCAATTTTTTTTATTGGAGTTAAATTTAACGTAGATATATGACCGAACCTAACCAACCCTAAAAAAGTTAGGTTAGGTTAGGTTAGGTAGGTTAGGTAGACGAAAAACAATTAATTCATGAAAACTTGGCTTATTAGGCAAATCGGGCCATGCATACTAGGCTGAGAAGTGCGTTCTGGCTACTAGGTACGACATATATATATATATATATATATATATATATATATATATATATATATATATATATATATATATATATATATATATATATATATATATATTAGTATATTTTGGTAGCAGTCTTTCCTGTAGACATATATTACTAAATATGACCGAAAAAGTAAGATCAATAATTCTAACACGAATTTTCTCGATCTTTCTTACGTTTCTTTTCACTGTTGATGGTAATTCAAAGATCAATTCTCCAAAATTCATTTTTATTTCTAGTCTCACGTGACACTTGAGTGCGTTTCGTAAAACTTATTACATTTTCAAAGACTTTAGTTTACACAAACACACACAACTTTTAACTGAATAGAGCTTAAACATCTTTCGAGTTTTTATACCTACATTTGGGTGAAGTGACATGTTACAATAGTTTTGGATGAGGTGAAAATAAACTTTTAGCACAAGACAGAACACGAAACAATGAAATGCAAACAGGTATTAAAAGTAGGTAACTGCAGAAGGCCTATTTTTATTGGCCCATATTGCTTGATGCTTCTATATTGGAGCGGAGTCTTGAAGTGGGTAGAATATAGTTGTGCATTAATTGGCTGTTGATTGCTGGTGTTGACTTCTTGATGTGTAGTGCCTCGCAGACGTCGAGCCGCCTGCTATCGCTGTATCTATCGATGATTTCTGTGTTGTTTGCTAAGATTTCTCTGGTGATGGTTTGATTGTGGGAAGAGGCTATATGTTCCTTAATGGAGCCCTGTTGCTTATGCATCGTTAAACGCCTGGAAAGAGATGATTGATTGATGAAGATTAAGCCACCCAAAAGGTGGCACGGGCATGAATAGCCCGTAAGTGGTGGCCCTTTTGAGCCATTACCAGTATCAAGAGCTGATACTGGAGATCTGTGGAGATGTAAAGAGATGTTGTTGTCTTGCCTATATACTGAGTTTTTTGAGGCTTACAATCCCTAAGAGGTCATTTGAAGGCATAGACGACGTTGGTCTCTTTTAAAACGTTCTGCTTTGTGTCTGGAGAGTTTCTCATGAGTAGGCTGGCCGTTTTTTTGGTTTTATAGTAAATTGTTAGTTGTATCTTCTGATTTTTGTCTGTAGGGATAACGTTTCTACTGACAATATCTTTCAGGACCCTTTCCTCCGTTTTATGGGCTGTGGAAAAGAAGTTCCTGTAAAATAGTCTAATAGGGGGTATAGGTGTTGTGTTAGTTGTCTCTTCAGAGGTTGCATGGCGTTTCACTTTCCTTCTTATGATGTCTTCCACGAAACCATTGGAGAAGCCGTTGTTGACTAGGACCTGCCTTACCCTACAGAGTTCTTCGTCGACTTGCTTCTATTCTGAGCTGTGGCTGAGGGCATGGTCGACATAAGCGTTAACAACACTCCTCTTGTACCTGTCCGGGCAGTCACTGTTGGCATTCAGGCACATTCCTATGTTTGTTTCCTTAGTGTAGACTGCAGTGTGGAAAACTCCGCTCCTTTCCATGACTGTTACATCTAGAAAGGGCAGCTTCCCATCCTTCTCCATCTCTAAGTTAAACGCAACACAGAATTCTGCTCAAATTCCTCCTTCAGCTCCTGCAAATGTCTGACATCAGGTACCTGTGTAAAAATGTCGTCAACATACCTGCAGTATATGTCCGGTTTCAAGTTCATGTCGACTAAGACGTTTTGCTGGATGGTACCCATGTAGAAGTTTGCAAACAGGACACCTAGGGGAGAACCCATGGCGACCCCATCTACTTGCTTATACATGTGTCCATCCGGGCTCAAGTAGGGTGCCTCTTTAGTACAAGCTTGGAGTAGTTTCCTTAGACTGTTTTCTGGTATGTCAAGAGGAGTACAGGCCGGATCACGGTACACTCTGTCGGCTATCATTCCGATTGTTTCATCCACAGGTACGTTGGTAAACAGAGATTCTACGTCTAACGAGGCTCTTATCCCTGTGGCCCGTGTTCCCCGCAACAAGTCAACAAATTCCTTTGGAGACTTCAGGCTGAAGGCGCAAGGGACATAAGGAGTCAGCAAGCCGTTGAGTCGTTTCGCCAGTCTGTACGTGGGTGTGGGTATCTGGCTGATGATTGGCCGAAGTGGGTTTCCAGGCTTGTGTGTCTTGACATTTCCATACGCATATCCAGGTTTATATTCCCCAATAATCTTTGGCAGGTGGAGTCCAGATTTCTTGGCGTTCACAGTTTCGATCAATTTGTTGACCTTTGCTTTCAGTTATCCCTACAGACAAAAATCAGAAGATACAACTGACAATTTACTATAAAACCAAAAAAACGGCCAGCCTACTCATGAGAAACTCTCCAGACACAAAGCAGAACGTTTTAAAAGAGACCCACGTCGTCTATGCCTTCAAATGCCCTCTTGAGGATTGTAAGCCTCAAAAAATTCAGTATATAGGCAAGACAACAATATCTCTTTCCAGGCGTTTAACGATGCATAAGCAACAGGGCTCCATTAAGGAACATATAGCCTCTTCCCACAATCAAACCATCACCAGAGAAATCTTAGCAAACAACACAGAAATCATCGATAGATACAGCGATAGCAGGCGGCTCGACATCTGCGAGGCACTACACATCAAGAAGTCAACACCAGCAATCAACAGCCAATTAATGCACAACTATATTCTACCCACTTCAAGAGTCCGCTCCAATATAGAAGCATCAAGAAATATGGGCCAATAAAAATGGGCCTTCTGCAGTTGCCTACTTTTAATACCTGTTTGTATTTCATTGTTTCATGTTCTGTCTTGTGTTAAAAGTTTATTTTCACCTCATCCAAAACTATTGTAACATGTCACTTCACCCAAATGTAGGTATAAAAACTCGAAAGATGTTTAAGCTCTATTCAGTTAAAAGTTGTGTGTGTTTGTGTAAACTAAAGTCTTTGAAAATGTAATAAGTTTTACGAAACGCGCTTAAGTGTCGCGTCAGACTAGAAATAAAAATGAATTTTGGAGAATTGATCTTTGAATTACCATCAACAGTGAAAAGGAACGTAAGAAAGATCGAGAAAATTAGTGTTAGAATTATTAATCTTACTTTTTCGGTCATATTTAATAATATATATATATATATATATATGCGAACAAGCCTGAATGGTCCCCAGGACAATATGCAACTGAAAACTCACACCCCAGAAGTGACTCGAACCCATACTCCCAGAAGCAACGCAACTGGTTTGTACAAGACGCCTTAATCCACTTGACCATCACGACCGGACTAATGAGGTGATAGCCGAGGCTATATGAACCACCCCGAGTGGTATCCGAGTGCCGGCGGTGGGGTGGTTCAAATAGCCTCGGCTATCACCTCATTAGTCCAGTCGTGATGGTCAAGTGGATTAAGGCGTCTTGTACAAACCAGTTGCGTTGCTTCTGGGAGTATGGGTTCGAGTCACTTCTGGGGTGTGAGTTTATATATATATATATATATATATATATATATATATATATATATATATATATATATATATATATATATATATATATATATATATATGTCGTACCTAGTAGCCAGAACGCACTTCTCAGCCTACTATGCAAGGCCCGATTTGCCTAATAAGCCAAGTTTTCCTGAATTAATATATTTTCTCTAATTTTTTTCTTATGAAATGATAAAGCTACCTATTTTATGTATGAGGTCAATTTTTTTTATTGGAGTTAAAATTAACGTAGATATATGACCGAACCTAATCAACCCTACCTAACCTAACCTAACCTATCTTTATAGGTTAGGTTAGGTTAGGTAGCCGAAAAAGTTAGGTTAGGTTAGGTTAGGTAGGTTAGGTAGCTGAAAAACAATTAATTCATGAAAACTTGGCTTATTAGGCAAATCGGGCCTTGCGTAGTAGGCTGAGAAGTGAGTTCTGGCTACTAGGTACGACATATATATATATATATATATATATATATATATATATATATATATATATATATATATATATATATATATATATATATATATATATATATATATAATATATATATATATATATATATATATATATATATATATATATATATATATATATATATATATATATATATATATATATATATATATATATATATATATATATATATAATATATATAGATATATATATATATATATAATATATATATATATATATATATATATATATATATATATATATATATATATATATATATATATATAACCTGACAGCAGCCAAAAACGCCCAGATGGAGTCACCCTGCAGCCGTGGAGGGAAGGTAAACAGGTCGTGTGGGACTACACGTGTGCATCCACATTGGCTGATACCTATCTACCTTACAGCGCAGCTGAGGGAGGCGGGGCGGCCACCTTCAGGGAGAACCAGAAAACTAACAAGTACAGGGACCTAGAACGTTGTTACAGGTTCGTGCCAATAGGCTCTGAGACTCTGGGCGCCTGGGGTAAATGTGCACTTAAGTTCCTGAAGGAGCTGGGCGAGGAACTCATTGGGAAGACTAGAGACCCAAGAGCGGCCAGTTTTATGTTCCAGCGCCTCAGTGTCGCTGTTCAGAGGGGAAAAGCGTGCTGTATCATGGGTACGCACCCGACCCCCGAGGAGCTGGACGAAGTCTTCGAACACTGATTGGTATATTGTTATATAAGTGTGTGTTTTCTGTAAACTGAAGCATTGCAATAAAATCAAATAAAAGAATAATAGGGGTGGTAGGAGCAGAAAAGATTAAAGTATTCAGTGAGAATCCACAAGGTCTTCTCTGAACACTATTTATTTTCTTCTTCGAGGATGTGGGTCCCTTTAATTAAACCAGTGGTGGTACCCCTAAATATATATATATATATATATATATATATATATATATATATATATATATATATATATATATATATATATATATATATATATATATATATATATATATATACATATACATACATACATATATATACACATACATACACACATACATACTTAATTTTTCAATTATGGGGGAAGGTTATCTGGTGAGTATTTCATCTGGGAATACTGTACTGTGGGGCGGGGTTTTCATCTAGTGAATCGAGGCTCTTGGGCCACCAGCTGTGGGAGCGGGGCGTCTCATCTTGGAGCCATTTTTTATTAACATTGGGTCCTCTAACATTTCGATGGTGTTCCACACCCTGATGGCTTGGTGGTGCAGTCTGATGTTTAGTGGCTGTATGTTCAGGAGTTCATGGAGCTCCTGGATAGTCTGATCATATGGTGGACGATGTTTTGCTGCTCTCCTTAGCGCCTTTTTTTGCACTGCTTGCAGTTTCTGCATGTTAGTTTTCTTTATGGTGTGTAGTGGTACTGGGGGATACTCTAGAAGCGGCCGAACTACAGCCTTACATAGGTGGATCTGATTGTTAGTAATGAGGCTTCGGAATCTCCTCAATTTTCCTAAGGATGCTTTGGCTTTCTTTAGTCGGTCCCTTACATGAATTTGTATCCCTGTTCTATTTATCATAAGTCCCAGTATTCTGCCTACCTCCGCATATTGGATCGGATGGTTGTCAAGGATGATGGGGTCCGGGTTTCTTTTCGCAATGTGTATTATCTGAAACTTTTGTTTGTTGGTGCTAATTTTCCATTGGTTCTCAAAGTTGTTTATGAGTTCAATTGCTGCCTTGGTCTTGTCGGCTAGTAGCGGCTTTGATGGTCCCGGTTGGCATATTATTTGGGTGACATCGTCAGCCTATATGATGTATTCTCCATGTTGGGGTTGGGGTAGGTCAGCTGTATATATGTTGAATAGAGTGGGGGAGAGGCAGCTTCCTTGTGGTTCTCCACTTTTCAGTTCTATTACGTCACCCAAGTAGCTGCCGATATTAAGCCTAGCAGTTCTGTTGTCTATAAAGCTGCAGAGAGTAGCAGTAAATCTCTCAGGATGTCCTAGTTCAGATATCTTATATTTTAGGCCTGTGTGCCACACTTTGTCGAAGGCTTTCGAAACGTCTCTAAGCACTATATTACACTGATTTTTTTTTTCGACACTGCGTTGGCTATATGCTCGTAGATCAGGGCGATAGCTGTATGGGCCCCTCTGCGGTTTCTAAACCCATGCTGCCTGGTGTTATACTTCCCTTCCTCTTCCATGTACTTCACAAGTCTCTGATTAAAATAAAAAATAAAACAATTCAAATGTTTATTTAGGTAAAGTACATATATACAAGGGGATAAACAAATATTGATGAATTTATAGATAGAGCTAGTACATACAATGCCTAAAGCCACTATTACGCAAAGCGTTTCGGGCAGGATTGATAATTTTTTCGAATATTTTACCTGGTACTTCGAGGAGGGAAATTGGCCTGTAGTTTTCAGTTTGGGTTGGGGGTTTACCTGGCTTGGGGATTAATCTTATTGTGGCATTCTTGATGTATGTGGGGAATAGTCCAGATGCAAGAGCTGCATTTATTATACATGTGTATTGATGGAGTGCAATCACTGGTAGGTTGGATAATACCATCTTATTTATCTTGCTGTTGCCCGGCTCCTTGTTCTTGAAACCCATTATTGTTTTATGGACCTCTGCAATGGTTATGTTTCGTAAGGAGGCATTCATCGCGTATGTTGTTAAGGTCTATTGTTTGCGTCGGGAGTAGTGCTGCAGCTGTGTTATCGACTTTAGTTGTAATTTCCCTTTCATTAATTAGGCAAAAATTTTAATTTTCTTCCGGGTTTATCCTGAATATTTTATCCCAGAACTTCCTGAATTTTTGTTCTTGTTCTCTCTCCTCATAGAGTTTATTTCCTGAGGCGTCTATGATGTAGGGTGTTTCCTCAGAAGAGCTTCCCATCACGGTCTTTACTTTTTTCCAGAACTTTCCTGGGTTTCTGTAGTCGACTTGGATTTTGCTTATTAGGTCATCCCATTGTTTGGTGTACTCTGTTTTGCATAGATCTTGCAGCTCATCTTGTAGTTCCCTTTGTAGTCTTTTGCGCTCATCCGTCCACCCATTTTGTGTTAGGAGTTGTAGAAGGTTGTTATATCTGGTTTGCAGTGTCCTGAACGCCTCAGTAGCTGGGGGGGGTGTGGGAGCGTTATATGGTGAGCTACGGGGATGTGATCATTCATCATTTTTCTATGGTTCTAATCCATGTATTTAACTCAGCGTTTACGCATGATGTTTCCTTTCCATTAAAATCTGTGACACTGATGTCCTGTGCACTGCTTTTAAACGCTTCCCAGTCAGTTTTAGTGTATTGAAGTCTTGGTGGTGAGGGTTTCTGAATAGGTTAGTTGATAGCGTCATTATTATTGATAGGTGGTCGCTTGTGCTCACAAGGATCCTTTCTATGTGGGTGTTTAGGAAGTGGTGGTTGTGTGACAGTATTATGTCTGGTTTACCACTGAGTCCTCGTCTGACGTAAGTTGGGAAGTCTGGGCCCAGGTGAGATAGATTTCCGTTCCTTATCATATTGTGGATGGCTTCTCCTGCTTGGTTGTTCCTTCCATGTCCCAGTGTTCTGTGCTTGGCGGTCAGATCACCCAGGAAGTAGGCAGGTCTGTTCCCTCTGGTGAGTTTCATGATGTCGGCAAGGGGAAGGTAAGGACGTCTTGGTGGTTGGTAGCATGTTCCTATGAAGATTATACCTTTCGTAGTTTAGAGTTCAATTGTCAGGAAGTTTTCCTGAAAGTTATCTAGAGTTTTGTATCTCAATATCCTTCATGTTCCCCCTATCTCCTTACCCCATATCCTACCTGTCCCCCTTACCCTTGAACCCCCTTCCCCCATCCCAGAACTCACGGTGATCCTGTTAACCACCTCACAGATCTTCACACCTATTGAACAGCTTCCTCCATCAGCAGAACGCTCACCAAGAAGGGGACAAGAGAATGAACAGAAGAAAGTGAGCTTCAAGGCAATGTACACTAACATAGATGGGATTACGAATAAAGCAAGTGAACTTGGAGAATGGCACTAGAAGAAAACCCAGACATAATAGCATTCGCAGAAACAAAGCTAACGAAAACCATATTAAATGTAGCGTTTCCACAGGATTACTATGTAGTGAGGCAAGAGAGAGAAGTAAGAGGAGGAGGCGGTGACGTATCTTTGCTTATAAGAAAAGGCTGGAGTTTTGAAGAGATATTTGTTCAGGGCTTTGAAGATTTCAGTGACTACATAACAGGTATCATAGCAATTGGAGGACAAAAAATTGTAGTAGTAGTCATATATAACCCCCACCAAACGGCAGAAGACCCAGATAGGAATATGAAACAACATGGCCACCATCAATATAATAGAGAGAGCAGCTTCTGTAGCAAACAGGAATGGATCCAGATTAGTAAACATGAGAGACTTCAACCACGGGAAGATAGATTGGGAGAACAGAGACCCACATGGAGGACCGAACACATGGAGAGCTAAGCTGCTTGCTAGACGCAGCAACAAGAAACTTTCTCAGCCAGCACATCAAGGAACCGGCAAGAATGAGAGGAGAGGATGAACCAGTTATGCTTGATCTGATATTTACCCTAAATGAGTCGGATATAAGGGAAGTTCAGTTGGAAGCCCCCTTAGGAATGGGTGATCACAGTGTATTGATCTTTGAGTACCTGGTAGAGCTAGGAATTATCTCCTCCAAAAAAGAACTGGGAAACAAAGGGCTGGCGTACCGAAGGAAAATTATGAGGAAATGAGGAAATTCCTAGGGGATATCCCATGGGACACAGAACTCACAACTGAGTCCGCACATGACATGATGGACTATGTCACATAAAAGTGTCAGGAGGCAGTAAACAGGTTTATCCCGGACCGACAGGAAAATAACGAGAAGCAAAACAAGAATCCATGGTTTAATAGGGCATGTATGAAAGCAAAGGAACTGAACAAAAGAGCGTGGAGGAACTTCCGAAATAATAGAACACCAGACAGTATATAGAGAAAGAGATACCAGAGAACCAGGAACGAGTATATTAATGTGAAAAGAGAAGCTGAGAAAAAGTATGAAAATGATATAGCTAATATAGCCAAGACCGAACCAAAGCTACTACACAGTCACATCAGGAGGAAAACAACAGTGAAGGAATAGGTGATGAAACTTAGAGCGGGTGAGGACAGGTACACAGAGAATGACAAAGAGGTGTGTGAGGAACTCAACAAGAGGTTCCAGGAGGTCTTCACGATAAAACGAGGAGAGCTCACTGTGCTAGGAGAGGTGGCAGTGAACCAGGCGACCTTGGAAGGGTTGGAAATTACTAGAGATGAGGTTAAGAGGCGCCTATTGGAGCTGGATGTGAGAAAGGCTGTTGGCCCAGATGGAATCTCACCATGGGTATTGAAAGAGTGTGCAGAGGCACTCTGCTTACCTCTCTCCATAGTGTATAGTAGGTCACTGGTGACGGGAGACCTACCAGAAATATGGAAGACGGCTAATGTAGTCCCAATATACAAAAAGGGTGACAGACAAGAGGCACTGAACTACAGGCTAGTGTCCTTAACTTGTATACCATGCAAGGTGATGGAGAAGATCGTGAGAAAAAACCTAGTAACACATCTGGAGAGAAGGGACTTCGTGACAACCCATCAACATGGGTTCAGGGAGGGTAAATCTTGCCTTACAGGCTTAATAGATCTACGATCAGGTGACAAAGATTAAGCAAGAAAGAGAAGGATGGGTGGACTGCATTTTTTTGGACTGTCGGAAAGCCTTTGACACAGTACCCCATAAAAGGTTGATGCATAAACTGGAGAAACAGGCAGGAGTAACTGGTAGGGCATTCCAGTGGATAAGGGAGTACCTAAGCGATAGGAAGCAGAGAGTTACAGTGAGAGGTGAGACCTCAGATTGGTGTAGAGTCACCAGTAGAGTCCCACAGGGCTCTGTACTCTGACCTATCCTGTTTCTGATATACATAAATGATCCCCCAGAGGGTATAGACTCATTCCTCTCAATGTTTGCTGACGACGCCAAAATTATCAGAAGGAATGAGACAAATGAGGACAGCTTGAGACTTCAAGAAGACCTGGACAAGGAGAAGGAATGGTTGTTAGAGTTTAACCCAAGCAAATACAATGTAATGAAGATAGGTGTAGAGAGCAGGAGACCAGATTCAAGCTATCAATTGGGAGATGAAATACTTCAAGAGTCTGAGAGGGAGAAAGACCTGGGAGTTGATATCACGCTAGATCTGTCCCCTGAAGTTCATATCAAGAGTATAACATCAGCGGCATATGCCAGGTTGGCTAACAAAAGAACGGCCTTTAGAAACCTATGTAAGGAATCTTTCAGAACTTTGTATACCACATATGTCAGACCAATCCTGGAGTATGCGGCTCCAACATGGATTCCATATCTAGTCAAGCATAAGACTAAACTGGAAAAGGTTCAAAGGTTTGCCACCAGAGTAGTACCCGAACTGAGCGGTAGGAGCTACGAGGAGAGACTACGGGAATTAAACCTCACGTCACTGGGAGATAGAAGAGTTACAGGGGACATGACCACTACATACAAGATTCTCAGAAGAATTGATGGGATTGATAAAGACAGGCTATTTACCACAAAGGGCACACGCACTAGGGGCCACAGGTGGAATTGAGTGCAAAAATGAGCCATATAGAGACGTTAGAATGAATTTTTTCAGTGTCAGAGTAGTAGACAAATGGAATGCATTAGGCAGTGATGTGGTGGAGGCTGACTCCCTACACAGTTTCAAGTGTAGATATGATAGAGCCCAATAGGCCCAGGAATCTGTACACCAGTTGATTGACGGTTGAGAGGCGGGACCAAAGAGCCAGAGTTCAACCCCCGCAAGCACAACTAGGTAGGTACAACTTGGTATGTTCACCAGTAAACACAGCACCACACGTGTCACCCCACCACAGCCTCCACACCAGTAAACACAACACCACACGTGGTACCCACCACAGCCTCCACACCAGTAAACACAACACCACACGTGTCACCCCACCACAGCCTCCACACCAGTAAGCACAACACCACACGTGTCACCCCACCACAGCCTCCACACCAGTAAACACAACACCACACGTGTCACCCCACCACAGCCTCCACACCAGTAAACACAGGTGTTCGGCAGGCAGTCAGTCACACAGGGGGTCGGCAGGCCGTCAGTCACACAGGGGGTCGGCAGGCCGACAGTCAGTCACACAGGTGGTCGGCAGGCCGACAGTCAGTCACACAGGGGGTCGGCAGGCCGACAGTCAGTCACACAGGGGGTCGGCAGGCCGACAGTCAGTCACACAGGTGGTCGGCAGGCCGACAGTCAGTCACACAGGAGGTCGGCAGGCCGTCAGTCTCACAAGGGGTCGGCAAGCCGACAGTCAGTCACACAGGGGGTCGGCAGGCCGTCAGTCACACAGGGGGGTCGGCAGGCCGACAGTCAGTCACACAGGTGGTCGGCAGGCCGTCAGTCAGTCACACAGGGGATCGGCAGGCCGTCAGCCAGTCACACAGGGGGTCGGCAGGCCGTCAGTCACACAGGTTGTCGGCAGGCCGTCAGTCAGTCACACAGGGGGTCGGCAGGCCGTCAGTCAGTCAGTCACACAGGTGGTCGGCCGGCCGTCAGTCACACATGTGGTCGGCAGACCCTCAGTCAGTCACACATGTGGTCAGCAGGCCGTCAGTCACACAGGTGGTCGGCAGGTCGTCAATCAGTCACACAGGGGGTCGGAAGGCTGTCAGTCAGTCACACAGGGGGTTGGCAGGCCGTCAGTCAGTCACACAGGTGGTCGGCAGGCCGTCAGTCAGTCACACAGGTGGTCGGCAGGCCGTCAGTCAGTCACACAGGGGGTCGGCAGGCCGTCAGTCAGTCACACAGGTGGTCGGCAGGCCGTCAGTCAGTCACACAGGGGGTCGGCAGGCCGTCAGTCAGTCACACAGGGGGTCGGCAGGCCGTCAGTCAGTCACACAGGGGGTCGGCAGGCCGTCAGTCAGTCACACAGGTGGTCGGCAGGCCGTCAGTCAGTCACACAGGGGGTCGGCAGGCCGTCAGTCAGTCACACAGGGGGGGGGTCGGCAGGCCGTCAGTCAGTCACACAGGGGGTCGGCAGGCCGTCAGTCAGTCACACAGGGGGTCGGCAGGCCGTCAGTCAGTCACACAGGGGGTCGGCAGGCCGTCAGTCAGTCACACAGGGGTCGGCAGGCCGTCAGTCAGTCACACAGGGGTCGGCAGGCCGTCAGTCAGTCACACAGGGGGTCGGCAGGGTCAGTCACACAGGGGGCCGTCAGTCAGTCACACAGGGGGTCGGCAGGCCGTCAGTCAGTCACACAGGGGTCGGCAGGCCGTCAGTCAGTCACACAGGGGGTCGGCAGGCCGTCAGTCAGTCACACAGGTGGTCGGCAGGCCGTCAGTCAGTCACACAGGTGGTCGGCCGGCCTTCAGTCAGTCACACAGGGGGTCGGCAGGCCGTCAGTCAGTCACACAGGTGGTCAGCAGGCCGTCTTTCAGTCACACAGGGGGTCGGCCGGCCGTCAGTCAGTCACACAGGGGGTCGGCAGGCCGTCAGTCAGTCACACAGGTGGTCAGCAGGCCGTCTTTCAGTCACACAGGGGGTCGGCAGGCCGTCAGTCAGTCACACAGGGGGTCGGCAGGCCGTCAGTCAGTCACACAGGTGGTCGGCAGGCCGTCATCAGTCACACAGGGGGTCGGCAGGCCGTCAGTCACAATCAGTCACACAGGTGGTCGGCAGC
This sequence comes from Procambarus clarkii, assembly GCF_020424385.1. Taxonomy (NCBI): domain Eukaryota; kingdom Metazoa; phylum Arthropoda; class Malacostraca; order Decapoda; family Cambaridae; genus Procambarus; species Procambarus clarkii. The sequence continues at coordinate 20,382 of NW_025553300.1, forward strand.
CGGCCGACAGGGGGTTCAGTCACACAGGTGGTCGGCAGGCCGTCAGTCAGTCACACAGGTGGTCGGCAGGCCGTCAGTCAGTCACACAGGGGGTCGGCAGGCCGTCAGTCAGTCACACAGGGGGTCGGCCGGCCGTCAGTCAGTCACACAGGGGGTCGGCAGGCCGTCAGTCAGTCACACAGGGGGTCGGCAGGCCGTCAGTCAGTCACACAGGGGGTCGGCAGGCCGTCAGTCAGTCACACAGGGGGTCGGCAGGCCATCAGTCAGTCACACAGGGGGTCGGCGGCTGGCCGTCAGTCAGTCACACAGGGGGTCGGCAGTCCGACAGTCAGTCACACAGGGGGTCGGCAGGCGGTCAGTCAGTCACACAGGGGGTCGGCAGGGGGTCCGCAGCCGTCAGTCAGTCACACAGGGGGTCGGCAGGCCGTCAGTCAGTCACACAGGGGGTCGGCCGGCCGTCTTTCAGTCACATAGGTTGACGGCAGGTCGTCAATCAGTCACACAGGTGGTCGGCAGGCCGTCAGTCAGTCACACAGGGGGTCGGCAGGCCGTCAATCAGTCACACAGGGGGTCGGCAGGCCGTCAGTCAGTCACACAGGGGGTCGGCAGGCCGTCAATCAGTCACACAGGGGGTCGGCAGGCCGTCAATCAGTCACACAGGGGGTCGGCAGGCCGTCAATCAGTCACACAGGGGGTCGGCAGGCCGTCAATCAGTCACACAGGGGGTCGGCAGGCCGTCAATCGTTTTACCAGCAGTTCAACACTAAAATACATAATGAATATAACATAAGAATATTAAAATAATACAAGTGTACATATAAAATATAAATACATACAGGCGTAACATAAACACTACACCAGTGTACAGGTTCAATAAATTGTATTAGAGGTAAATAAACATTTACAGGTATGGGGCTCAGTGTGTGTAGTGTGAGCTGGTTACTCTGGCTCGTAACGTGTACACACTGAGAGATTACTTCAGTCCTGGGTAATGTTAGGTTGGTTTACCAGCTGGTGTGGTCTTAGTAACCCATCACAGGTGGACCAGTCCCAATCCAAGAGTTTCAGTTATATTGTGTCAACTACTCTGTCAGAAATGCTTACTGATTGGCTGGCAGCCATACCTGCTTGCCTGCCTGCCTGCTTATCAGCCTACCTACCACCCTACCTACCACCCTACCTACCAGCCTACCTGCCATCCTAGATGTCAGCCTACCTTCAGCCTACCTGCCAGCCTAGATACCAGCCTACCTGCCTAGATATCAATAGCCCTACCTACCACCCTACCTGCCAGCCTAGATGTCAGCCTACCTACCAGCCTAGATGTCAGCCTACCTGGCAGCCTAGATATCAGCCTACCTGCCAGCCTAGATATCAGCCTACCTGCCAGCCTAGATATCAGCCTACCTACCAGTCTACCTGCCTTTGCTGTGCCTTTGACACAGTAGCCCATAAAAGGTTGATGCATAAGCTGGAGAAACAGGCAGGAGTAACTGGTAGGGCGCTCCAGTGGATAAGGGAGTACCTAAGCAATAGGAAGCAGAGAGTTACAGTGAGGGGTGAGACCTCAGATTGGCGTGAAGTCACCAGTGGAGTCCCACAGGGCTCTGTACTCGGACCTATCCTGTTTCTGGTATACGTAAATGATCTCCCAGAGGGTATAGAATCATTCTTCTCAATGTTTGCTGACGACGCCAAAGTTATGAGAAAGATTAAGACAGAGGAGGACTGCTTGAGGCTCAAAGAAAACCTGGACAAGCTGCAGGAATGGTCGAACAAATGGTTGTTAGAGTTTAACTCAAGCAAATGTAATGTAATGAAGATAGGTGTAGGGAGGAGAAGACCAGATACAAGGTATTATTTGGGAGACGAAATTCTTCAAGAGTAAGAGAGAAAGACCTGGGGGTTGATATCACGCTAGACCTGTCCCCTGAAGCCCATATCAAGAGGATAACATCAGCGGCATATGCCAGTTTGGCTAACATAAGAACGGCCTTTAGAAACTTGTATAAGGAATGTTTCAGAACTTTGTATACCACATATGTCAGACCAATTCTGGAGTATGCAGCCCCAGCATGTAGTCCATATCTAGTAAAGCATAAAATTAAACTGGAAAAGGTTCAAAGGTTTGCAACCAGACTAGTACCCGAACTGAGGTGTATGAGCTACGAGGAAGACTACAGTAATTAAACCTCCCGTCACTGGGGGACAGAAGAGTTAGAGGGGACATGATCACCACATACAAGATTCTCAGAGGAATTGATAGAGTAGATAAAAACAGGCTATTTAACAAAAGGGGCACACGCACTAGGGGACACAGGTGGAAATTGAGTGCCCAAATGAACAATAGAGACGTTAGAAATAATGTTTTCAGTGTCAGAGTAGAAGACAAATGGAATGCATTAGGCAGTGATGTGGTGGAGGTTGACTCCATACACAGCTTCAAGTGTAGATATGATAGAGCCCAGTAGGCTCAGGAATCTATACATCAATTGATTGACGGTTGAGAGGCGGGACCAAAGAGCCAGAGCTCAACCCCCGCAAGCACAACTACGTGACAACTAGGTGAGAACACACACACACATGAAGTAAGATTTCGCATGGAGAAGATTGTGCGAAAACAGCTAGTGGAACATCTGGAGCGAAGGAACTTTGTGACACAACACCAACATGGGTTCAGGAATGGCATGTTAATTGAATTCTACTGTTACTGTCACTATGGACCAGTAACCGGGTTCTTGATAGATGAACCTTATTTGTTGTATCCAACCCCAAGTCGGTAGTGGCTTTCAAGGAATAGGCTAGATAATGCAATAGAGAGAAAGGGGAGGAATGAACAAAACACTATTCCCTTCACAAATATATTTACCCAAACCATAAACAGAGATATAAAAAGGGAATATGGAATATTACTACAGTTATAGACACAATTATTACTACACTTCGGTATCTCTTTCACTCACGACACCGGGCGCTCACATGTAGTGTTCGCCAAATCCCAGTGTGTCCTCCGTTACCCAGTACTTTGTCCATCCGTACTGGGAACACCGGCGAGTTTCACCTTATACGTGGGCCAGCCCACCGACAGTATCACGAGGTGCCTACACCCCACGACCACTCTCCGGCCACTTCCTGGCAGAGAACCTCAGCCACACGCTGATTGAGGCCACACAACTATCGATACAGGGGTAGCGAACCCCCTGGCAGAAGCCTCTAGCGTCCGGCTAGCAGCGCTTCCCAACAGGCACCTCACTGTCGTCCGTTTCTCCCCCAAGTCAGTCCCGGGATACGCCGATCCCTTCCAATACTGCGTAAACAGCAGTCAACACACACTGTTTTGGATCAGCGGCGGCTTACTTAGTCGTCTTGCAGGACTAAGTCGGGAGAACGTCAGCTGCCCAAGGTAAACTGCCGTCTCCAGTCCCACTGCCGCCCCACTTCACCTCTGTGGACACAAACACATCATCAGTTAAATGGATGGTACTAGTGAAACCAGGAAGCAACACTTACTCACTGGGGAGTTGACATTGTGCTCCGTAGCACAACAGATGATGCTGATCTTGAGCCGCGTCCTCACCAGAGGTTATCCACAGCGACCTCTCTCGTTAACCAAGGCAGGAAACTTGAGCCATTTGTCACTATCGCACCACCACCAATAGATGGCGTGGTCCCCGTAGTGTCCGATTCCAGGGGAGTTTGGGTACAGACCCATAGATGGCACTGGAATTGCCATCCTACAAATTGACGAAGGTGATGGGTCCGCAACATCGACGATCAGGCAACAAAAATCAGGAAAGAAAGAAAAGGGAAGACTGGATATTTCTGGCTTAGCCAGAAAGCCTTTGATACAGTACCACACAAGAAGCTAGTGAAAAAGCTGGAGATGCAGGCTGGAGTGAAAGGGAAGGTACTCCATTGGATAAGGGAATACCTAAGTAACAGAAGACAGCGAGTCACTGTGAGGGGTGAGGCCTCAGATTGGCGAGGCGTCTCCAGTGGAGTCTTGCAAGGATCAGTCCTTCGACCTATACTGTTTCTGATATATGTAAATGATCTCCAAGAGGGCATAGAATCGTTCTTCTCACTGTTTGCTGATGATGCAAAAATTATGAGAAGGATTAAGTCGGAGGGAGATAGAATGAGGTTACAAGATGACCTAGACAGAATGAATGAATGGTTCAACAAATGGCTACTAAAGTTCAACCCGAGTAAATGTAAGGTAATGAAACTAGGCGGAAGAAACAGGAGGCCAGACACAAGAAACCGAATGGGAAATGAAGTCCTTTAAGAAACGGACAGAGAGAAAGATCTAGGAGTTGATATCACACCAAACCTGTCTCCTGAAGCCCACATAAAAATAATAGCATTTGCGGCGTATGCAAGGCTGGAACTGCCTTCAGAACTGCCTTAGAACTGCCTTCAGGAACCTATGCAAGGAGTCATTCAGAACCTTGTATACCACATATGTAAGAACAGTCCTGGAGTATGCTGCCTCAGCATGGAGCCCGTACCTTGTCAAGCACAAGACAAAAGCTTGAAAAAAGCTCAGAGGAATGCCACTAGGCTAGTCCCATAACTAAGAGGCATGAGTTACGAGGAAAGGTTGCGGGAAATGCACCTCACGACACTGGAAGACAGAATTCTCAGAGGAATTGACAGGGTAGATAAAGATAAACTATTTAATACGGGTGGTACGCGAAGAAGGGGACACAGCAGGGAGCCGGTCGGCCGAGCGGACAGCACGCTGGACTTGTGATCCTGTGGTCCTGGGTTCAATCCTAGGTGCCGGCGAGAAACATTGGGCAGAGTTTCTTTCACCCTATGCCCCTGTTACCTAGCAGTAAAATAGGTACCTGGGTGTTAGTCAGCTGTCACGGGCTGCTTCCTGGGGGTGGAGGCCTGGTCGAGGACCGGGCCGCGGGGACACTAAAAAGCCCCGAAATCATCTCAAGATAACCTCAAGTTGGTAACTGAGTACCCAAATGAGCCACAGGGACGTTAGAAAGAACTTTTTCATTTTCAGAGTAGTTAACAGAGGGAAAGCATTAGGCAGTGACGTGGTGGAGGCAAACTTTATACACAGTTTCATATGTAGATATGATAGAGCCCAGTAGGCTCAGGAATCTATACACCAGTTGATTAACAGTTGAGAGGTGGGACCAAAGAGCCATAGCTCAATCCCCTCAAGCACAACTAGGTGAGTACACACACACACACACACACACACACACACACACACACACACACACACACACACACACACACACACACACACACACACACACACACCACAAACACACACACACATATCTAGTCCATATCTATTCAAGGATAAGACTAAACTGGAAAAGGTTCAAAGGTTTGCCACCAGAGTAGTACCCGAGCTGAGAGGTATAAACTACAAGAGACTACTGGAATTAAACATATCTAGTCCATATCTAGCCCATATCTAGTCAAGGATAAGACTAAACTGGAAAAGGTTCAAAGGTTTGCTACCAGACTAGTACCCGAGCTGAGAGGTATGAGCTACGAGGAGAGACAACGGGAATTAAACCTCACTTCGCTGGAAGACAGAAGAGTTAGGGGGGACATGATCACCACATTAAAGATTCTGAAGGGAATTGATAGGGTTGATAAAGGCAGACTATTTAACACAAGGGGAACACGCACAAGGGAAAACAGGTGGAAACTGAGTGCCCAAATGTGCCACAGAGAAATTAGAAAGAACTTTTTTAGTGTCAGAGTGATTGACAAATGGAATGCATTAGGAAGTGATGTGGTGGAGGCTGACTCCATATACAGTTTCAAGTGTAGATATGATAGAGCCCAATAGGCTCAGGAATCTGTACACCTGTTGATTGACAGTTGAGAGGCGGGCCCAAAGAGCCAGAGCTCAACCCCCATAAACACAACTAGGTGAGTACACACACACACACACACACACACACAACACACACACACACACACAACACACACCAACACACACCCACACACACACCCACACACACACAACACACACACACATTTTCCTCTGCACAGAAAACCCCTACACCAACCCTCCCTGCCCCCACTCAAAAGTTCAGCCAAATCTCCCCTCCAACCACACCCAACTCCCACCCTTCTACCCCTCCCCTCCTCCCAGTCCCCCGCGCTCCCCCCTTTCCTTTCCGCCTTCCCTCCCCTTTCACCCCCATACCCTCCCTGTCCCTCCCCCTTCACTGATCACCCGCCCCTCATTCCAGTATCCTCTGAGATCCTGTTACCCACCTCACAGGTCCTCACACCCATGGAACAGCCTCCCCCACCAGCAGAAACACTCACCAAGGAGGCGATTTGAGAAGGGACAGAAGAAAGTGAGCCTCAAAGCGATGTACACTAACATAGATGGAATTACAAATAAAGCAAATGAGCTTGGAGAACTGGTACTAGAGGAAAACCCAGACATAATAGCCCTCACAGAAACAAAGATAAACGAAAACAATAACAAATGCAGTGTTTCCACAGGACTATTATGTTATGCGGAAGAGAGGGAAGGAAGAGGTGGGGGGTGGTGTAGCTCTGCTGGTAAGAAAAGGCTGGGATTTGAGGAGATGGATATTCAGGGCTGTGAAGGTTTCAGTGACTACATAGCAGGTACTGTAACAAATGGAGGAAAAAAATTATAGTCGCAGTCATATATATCCACCACCAAATGACAGAAGACCTAGACAGGAATATGATAGAAAAACATGGCCACCATTAACATAATAGAAAGAGCAGCTTCTGTTGCTAGCAGGAATGGATCTGGACTACTAATTATGGGAGACTTCAACCATGGAAGATAGATTGGAAGAACAGAGACCCGCATGGAGGACCAGAAACATGGAGAGCTAAGCTGCTGGACGTGGCAACAAGAAACTTTCTAAGCCAGCATACCAAAGAGCCAACAAGAATGAGAGGAGAAGATGAACCAGCAATGCTTGATTTGATATTTACCCTAATGAATGGGATATAAGGGAAGTTAAGATGGAAGCGCCCTTGGGAATGAGTGACCACAGTGTATTGAACTTTGAGTACCTGGTAGAGCTAGGACTTATCTCCCCCCAAAAAGAACTAGGAATCAAAAGGCTGGCATACCGAAAGGGGAATTATGAACAGATGAGAAGTTTCCTAAGTGAAATACCTTGGGACACAGACCTCAGAGACAAGTCTGTACAGGGTATGATGGACTATGTTACCCAAAAGTGTCAGGAGGCAGTAAACAGGTTCATCTCGGCCCAAAGGGAAAAATCCGAGAAGCAAAAGAAGAATCCATGGTATAATAGGGCATGTATGGAAGCGAAGAAACTGAACAAAAAGGCGTGGAGGAACTTCCGGAATAACAGAACACCAGAAAGCAGGGAGAGATACCAGAGAACCAGGAATGAGTACGTCAGGGTGAGAAGAGAAGCAGAAAAAAATTTTGAAAATGATATAGCAAACAAAGCCAAGACCGAACCAAAGCTACTCCACAGTCACATCAGGAGGAAAACAACAGTGAAAGAACAGTATTGAAACTTAGAACAGGCGAGGACAGGTATACAGAGAATGACAGAGAGGTGTGTGAGGAACTCAACAAGAGGTTCCAGGAGGTCTTCACAATAGAACAGGGTGAGGTCACTGTGCTAGGAGAAAGGGAGTAAACCAGGCGGCCTTGGAGGAGTTCGAAATTACGAGAGAGGAGGTCAAGAGACACCTGCTGGATCTGGATGTTAGAAAGGCTGTTGTCCAGATGGGATCTCACCATGGGTACTGAAAGAGTGTGCAGAGGCACTTTGCTTGCCACTCTCCATAGTGTATAGTAAATCACTAGAGACGGGAGACCTACCAGAAATATGGAAGACGGCGAATGTGGTCCCAATATACAAAAAGGGCGACAGACAAGAGGCACTGAACTACAGGCCAGTGTCCTTGACTTGTATACCATGCAAGTGATGGAGAAGATCGTGAGAAAAACCTGGTAACACATCTGGAGAGAAGGGACTTCGTGACAAATCGCCAACATGGATTCAGGGAGGGTAAATCTTGCCTTACAGGCTTGATAGAATTCTACGATCAGGTGACACAGATTAAGCAAGAAAGAGAGGGCTGGGCGGACTGCATTTTCTTGGATTGTCGGAAAGCCTTTGACACAGTACCGCATAAGAGGCTGGTACATAAGCTGGAGAGACAGGCAGGTGTAGCTGGTAAGGTGCTCCAGTGGATAAGGGAGTATCTAAGCAATAGGAAGCAGAGAGTTACGGTGAGGGGTGAGACCTCCGATTGGCGTGAAGTCACCAGTGGAGTCCCACAGGGCTCTGTACTCGGTCCTATCTTGTTTCTGATATATGTAAATGATCTCCCGGAGGGTATCGATTCATTTCTCTCAATGTTTGCGGACGATGCTAAAATTATGAGAAGGATTAAAACAGAAGAGGACTGTTTGAGGCTTCAAGAAGACCTAGACAAGCTGAAGGAATGGTCGAACAAATGGTTGTTAGAGTTTAACCCAACCAAATGTAATGTAATGAAGATAGTTGTAGGGAGCAGGAGGCCAGATACAAGGTATCATCTGGGAGAGGAAATTCTTCAGGAGTCAGAGAAGGAAAAAGACTTGGGGGTTGATATCACGCCAGACCTGTCTCCTGCAGCACATATCAAGCGGATAACATCAGCGGCATATGCCAGGCTGGCCAACATACGAACGGCATTCAGAAACTTGTGTAAAGAATCATTCAGAACTTTGTATACCACATATGTCAGGCCAATCCTGGAGTATGCAGCCCCAGCATGGAGTCCATATCTAGTCAAGGATAAGACTAAACTGGAAAAGGTTCAAAGGTTTGCCACCAGACTAGTACCCGAGCTGAGAGGTATGAGCTACGAGGAGAGACTACGGGAATTAAACCTCACTTCGCTGGAAGACAGAAGAGTTAGGGGGGACATGATCACCACATTCAAGATTCTGAAGGGGATTGATAGGGTAGATAAAGACAGTCTATTTAACACAAGGGGAACACGCACAAGGGGACACAGGTGGAAACTGAGTGCCCAAATGAGCCACAGAGATATTAGAAAGAACTTTTTTAGTGTCAGAGTGGTTGACAAATGGAATGCATTAGGAAGTGATGTGGTGGAGGCTGACTCCATACACAGTTTCAAGTGTAGATATGACAGAGCCCGATAGGCTCAGGAATCTGTACACCTGTTGATTGACGGTTGAGAGGCGGGACCAAAGAGCCAGAGCTCAACCCCCGCAAACACAACTAGGTGAGTACAACTAGGTGAGTACACACACACACACACACACACACACACATGTCCTTAACTTGTATACCATGCAAGGTGATGGAGAAGATCGTGAGAAAAAACCTGGTAACACATCTGGAGAGAAGGGACTTCATGACAAATCGCCAACATGGGTTCAGGGAGGGTAAATCATGCCTTACAGGCTTGATAGAATTCTACGATCAAGTGACAAGATTAAGCAAGAAAGAGAGGGCTGGGCGGACGGCATTTCTTAGATTGTCGGAAAGCCTTTGCACAGTACCGCATAAGAGGCTGGTACATAAGCTGGAGAGACAGGCAGGTGTAGCTGGTAAGGTGCTCCAGTGGATAAGGGAGTATCTAAGCAATAGGAAGCAGAGAGTTACGGTGAGGGGTGAAACCTCCGATTGGCATGAAGTCACCAGTGGAGTCCCACAGGACTCTGTACTCGGTCCTATCTTGTTTCTGATATATGTAAATGATCTTCCGGAGGGGGTATCGATTCATTTCTCTCAATGTTTGCGGACGATGCTAAAATTATGAGGAGGATTTAAAACAGAAGAGGACTGTTTGAGGCTTCAAGAAGACCTAGACAAGCTGAAGGAATGGTCGAACAAATGGTTGTTAGAGTTTAACCCAACCAAATGTAATGTAATGAAGATAGGTGTAGGGAGCAGGAGGCCAGATACAAGGTATCATCTGGGAGAGGAAATTCTTCAGGAGTCAGAGAAGGAAAAAGACTTGGGGGTTGATATCACGCCAGACCTGTCTCCTGCAGCACATATCAAGCGGATAACATCAGCGGCATATGCCAGGCTGGCCAACATACGAACGGCATTCAGAAACTTGTGTAAGAATCATTCAGAACTTTGTATACCACATATGTCAGGCCAATCCTGGAGTATGCAGCCCCAGCATGGAGTCCATATCTAGTCAAGGATAAGACTAAACTGGAAAAGGTTCAAAGGTTTGCCACCAGACTAGTACCCGAGCTGAGAGGTATGAGCTACGAGGAGAGACCACGGGAATTAAACCTCACTTCGCTGGAAGACAGAAGAGTTAGGGGGGACATGATCACCACATTCAAGATTCTGAAGGGAATTGATAGGGTAGATAAAGACAGTCTATTTAACACAAGGGGAACACGCACAAGGGGACACAGGTGGAAACTGAGTGCCCAAATGAGCCACAGAGATATTAGAAAGAACTTTTTTAGTGTCAGAGTGGTTGACAAATGGAATGCATTAGGGGGTGATGTGGTGGAGGCTGACTCCATACACAGTTTCAAGTGTAGATATGATAGAGCCCGATAGGCTCAGGAATCTGTACACTTGTTGATTGACGGTTGAGAGGCGGGACCAAAGAGCCAGAGCTCAACCCCCGCAAACACAACTAGGTGAGTACACACACATGCAGTGTTTCCACAGGACTTGTGTTGTGAAGAAAGAGAGAGAAGGAAGAGGAGGTGGTGGTGTAGCTCTGTTGGTAAGAATAGGCTGGGATTTTGAAGAAATGGTTATTCAGGGCTGTGAAGGTTTCAGTGACTATATAATAGGTACAATAGCAACTGGAGGACAAAAAATTGTATTATCAGTCATATATAACCCGCCACCAAATGACAGAAGACCCAGACAGGAATATGAAAGAAACAACATGGCCACCATTAACATAATAGAGAGAACAGCGTCTCGCTAGTAGGAATGGATCTGGACTACTAATCATGAGGGATTTCAACCACGGGGAGATCGATTGGGAGAACAGAGACCCGCATGGAGGACCAGAAACATGGAGAGCTAAGCTGCTGGACCCGGCAACAAGAAACTTTCTTAGCCAGCATATCAAGGGACCTACAAGAATGCGAGGGGAGGATGAACCAGGATATGCTTGATCTGATGTTACCTTAATGAGTGGGATATAAGGGAGGTTAAGACGGAAGCACCCTTAGGAATGAGTGATCACAGTGTATTGATCTTTGAGTACTTGGTAGAGCTAGGACTTTTCTCCCCCCAAAAAGAACTAGAAAACAAAAGACTGGAATACCGAAAGGGGAATTATGAGGGGGATGAGAAGTTTCCTAAGGGATATACCATGGGACACAGACCTCAGAGCTAAGTCGGTACAAGATATGATGGACTATGTTACCCAAAAGTGTCAGGAGGCAGTAAACAGGTTTATCCCGGCCCAAAGGGAAAAATCCGAGAAGCAAAAGAAGAATCCATGGTTTAAGAGGGCATGTATGGAAGCAAAGGTACTGAACAAAAGGGCGTGGAAGAACTTCCGAAATAACAGAACACCAGAAAGCAGAGAGAGATACCAGAGAACCAGGAATGAGTATGTTAGTGTGAGAAAGGAAGCAGAGAAAAATTATGAAAATGATATAGCTAATAAAGCCAAAACCGATCCAAAGCTACTCCACAGTCACATCAGGAGGAAAACAACAGTAAAATAACAGGTATTGAAACTTAAAACAGGCGAGGACAGGTATACAGATAATGACAAAGAGGTGTGTGAGGAACTCAACAAGAGGTTCCAGGAAGTCTTCACAATAGAACATGGTGAGGTCACTGCGCTAGGAGAGGGGGCAGTAAACTAGGCGGCCTTGGAAGGGTTCGAAATTACGAGAGATGAGGTCAAGAGACACCTGTTGGATCTGGATGTGAGAAAGACTGTTGGCCCAGACCGGATATCATCATGGGTATTGAAAGAGTGTGCAGAGGCACTCTGCTTGCCACTCTCCATAGTGTATAGTAGGTCACTGGAGACGGGAGACCTACCAGAAATATGGAAGGCGGCTAATGTGGGACCTAATATACAAAAAGGGTGACAGACAAGAGGCATTGAACTACAGGCCAGTGTCCATAACTTGTATATCATGCAAAGTGATGGAGAAGATCGTGAGAAAAAATTTAGTAACTCATCTGGAGAGAAGGGACTTTGTGACAAATCGCCAACATGGGTTCAGGGAGGGTAAATCTTGCCTTACTGGCTTAATAGAATTCTACGATCAAGTGACAAAGATTAAGCAAGAAAAAGAAGGCTGGGCAGACTGCATTTTTTTTGGACTGCCGGAAAGCCTCTGATACAGTCCCCACATAAGAGGCTGATACATAAACTGGAGAGACAGGCAGGAGTAACTGGTAAAATGCTCCAGTGGATAAGGGAATACCTAAGCAATAAGAAGCAAAGAGTTACAATGAGACCTCAGATTGGCTTGAAGTCACCAGTGGAGTCCCACAGGGCTCTGTACTCGGACCTATTATGTTTCTGATATACGAATATGATCTCCCAGAGGGTATATTCTCATTCCTCTCAGTGTTTCCTAACGACGACAAAATTATGAAAAGGATTAAAACAGAGGAGGACTGCTTGAGGCTTCAAGAAGACCTGGACAAGCTGCAGGAATGGTCGAACAAATGGTTGTTAGAGTTAACCAAGCAATGTAATGTAATGAAGATAGGTGTAGGGAGCAGGAGACCAGATACAAGGGATCGTTTGGGAGATGAAATCCTGCAAGAGTCAGAGAGAGAGATAAAGACCTGGGGATTGATATCAAGCCAGACCTGTCCCCTGAAGCCCATATCAAAAGGATAACATCAGCAGCATATGCCAGGTTGGCTAACATAAGAAGGGCATTTAGACACTTGTGCAAGAAATCATTCAGAACTTTGTATACCACCTATGTTAGACCAATCCTGGAGTATGCAGCCCCAGCATGGAGTCCATATCTAGTCAAGCATAAGACCAAACTGGAAATAGTTCGAAGGTTTTCCACCAGACTAGTACCCGGGCTGAGAGGTATGAGTTACGAGAAGAGACTACAGAAATTAAACCTCACGTCGCTAGAAGACAGAAGAGTTAGGGGGGATATGATCACCACGTACAAGATTCTCAGAGGAATTGACAGGGAAGATAAAGACGGGCTATTTAACACAAGGGGTCACACGCACTAGAGGACACAGGTGGAAACTGAGTGGCCAAATGAGCCACAGAGATATTAGAAATATTTTTTTAGTGTCAGAGTAGTTGACAAATGAAATGCATTAGGCAGTAATGTTGTGGAGGCTGACTCCATACACAGTTTCAAGTGTAGATATGATAGAGCCCAATAGGCTCAGGAACCTGTACACCAGTTGATTGACAGTTGAGAGGCGGGACCAAAGAGTCAGAGCTCAACCCCCGCAAGCACAATTACTTAATTACACACAACACACACACACACACACACCACACACACCCACACACACACAGGCCGCGGAGGGCAGAGGGTCTGGGAAGCTCTTGCGAAGCTAGTGAATTGGGAGGAATTATTCAGTGTATATGCGTATAGAGTGTATATGAGGATTGAATAACTAGTAAGCTCACTCAAACCACAAGAAGCGAAGAAAACAGTAGAACAGCACCACTGAAAATAAGTGTTGAGTACATCGTGGTATTGTGAAAGTGTGGAGCCGAAATTGTGGAAGCTGACTGACTGCCTCTGCGTGAGATGATCCGCCGTGTAACTGCCTGGTTGTGCTTGTTGGTGGTACGTACCACCTCTCTGAAGTCTTCAACAGTGTGCAAGTTTTTTTTTTTGCTTGAGATATATACAAGAGTTGTTACATTCTTGTACAGCCACTAGTACGCGTAGCGTTTCGGGCAGGTCCCTGGAATACGATCCCCGCCTCGAAGAATCGTTTTTACAACCAAGTACACATTTTACAGTTGAGTTCAACAGAGGCTACAGTTAAGGATTTGCGCCCAGTAAATCCTCCCCGGCCAGGATACGAATCCACGACAAAGCGCTCGCGAAACGCCAAGCGAGTGGAGCTACTACACCACGGAGACTGGTTTATACAATATCATATAGTAGTCACATATAATGCATTTCATTCGTTACTTGAAAAGTAATCTTGATATATTGGTAGAGGATGAGGAAGGAGCCTCACTGTGAGCTAAATTTGGGAACTGAATTATCGTGCTGTTAATCCCTACACAACACACAAGTCAGGGTAAGAAACTGTCACATCAGTGACTAGTGACGGGCTAGCGACCACCAGACCAGACCTCCCCACTCCCACACTCCCCAATACACCGCCCCCCTTCCCCCCCTACACGTCAACTAGCTACCATAGATTGAGTGACCTAAAATCCCCCCACTTCCCCCAACCCCACCCTCCCTCTCTCTCTCCTCCTCCCCATCCCTCTCTCTCGCCCGCCCTTCCTCCTTTTTTGGGGGGGGGGGGGGGAGTAAAGAGGAAGGAGAGGCATAGGTGAAGGGAAGTATAGAAGTGGGAAATACAGTGAGAGGTATGAGAGCAGGCGGGCTGTCCGCCTTGCTGACACGATGTGTGGGTGTTGGCAGCTAAGCTAAGCTTGCTCCCTCTTGTCAGGGAGCTGTGAGTGTGTGAGAGGTTCTTCACGTGTGTTTCACCATATATGGATGTCTATAGATGAATACTGTGTAGCATTCATATTTACACACTCGGATGCTTTCACACATGTTGTTCTTTGTAAGGCTCTTTATTTTATTATTATTATTTATCGAGTTGTTCATACATACACATATATACATATGTGCATACATATACTCACACATACACACACACACACACACACACACACACACACACACACACACACATCTATCGAACATAGATGAGATCACAAGCAAGACAAGTGAACTAAGGGAAAGAGCACAAGAAGTGAACCCAGATGTAATCGGACTCACTGAAACAAAACTCTCTGGAATCATAATGAATGCCGTGTTACCCCAGGAGTATACAGTAATAAGGAAAGAGAGGGAAGGTAGGGGAGGAAGCGGAGTGGCCCTACTCATGAGAAAGGAATGGAGTTTTAAGGAGATGGCCATCCCGAGCTGTGAGGAGTTCAGAGACTACATAGCAGGCACCATGACAATGGGAGGACCAAGAATAGTAGTAGCAGTAATATACAACCCTCCACCAAATGACAGAAGACCCAGTCAAGAGTATGAAAGCAACAACATGGCAGTTAACACTATAATTGAGAGGGCAGCCTCTGCTGCCTGTAGAAATAGATCCCACTTGCTCATCATGGGCGACTTCAATCATGGAAGGATTGACTGGGAGAACAAGGAGACTTCAATCATGGAAGGATTGACTGGGAGAACAAGGAACCGCAGGGAGGCGAGGATACGTGGAGAACCAAACTATTGGAGGTGGTGACAAGAAACTTTTTAACCCAGCATGTCGGAGAACCCACAAGGATCCGAGGCAATGACGAACCAGCGAGACTCGACCTAGTCTTCACTCTGAACGACTCCGACATAAGAGAAATCGGTTTTGAGGACCCAGTAGGAATGAGCGACCACAGTGTACTGGTGTTTGAGTACTTGATTGAAGAAGGGTTATCGAACTCGAGGAGGGATACTGAAACCAAAAGGTTAGCACACCGAAAGGGAAACTATGAGGGGATAAGAAAATTCCTAACAGATATAGCATGGGAAACAGAGCTCAGGGGAAAGACGGCCCAAGATATGATGGATTACATCACGCAGAAGTGCAAGGACGCAGCAAACAAGTTTGTCCCAGTCCAAAAGAAAACAGAGAAATGAAAATGAGAAACCCATGGTTTAATCAGAGATGTAGGCTAGCTAAGCAGCAAAGTAAAAGGGCATGGAGAAACTATAGGAATAACAGGACACTGGAGAGCAGAGAAAGATACCAGAATGCCAGGAATGAATATGTCAGGATGAGAAGAGAGGCAGAAAGACATACGAAAAATGACATCGCAAGCAAGGCAAGACTCAGCCTAAATTGTTGCATAGACACATCAGAGAAAAACAACAGTAAAGGAACAGGTTATGAAATTAAGGATTCACTACAAATGACAAGGAAGTGTGTGAGGAATTGAATAAGAAATTCCAGAGGTCTTCACCTTAGAGCAAGGAGAAATTCCAAAGGTAAGTGTGGGAATAGCTAACCAGGAACCATTGGAAGAGTTTGAGATTACCAGCGGGGAAGTAAGGAAGTGTTTACTAGAGTTGGATGTGACAAAGGCTATAGGCCCAGATGGAATCTCCCCTTGGGTTCTAAAGGAAGGTGCAAGAGAACTGTGCCTACCACTCTCCATAGTGTATAACAAATCACTGGCAACAGGGGAACTGCCAGATATTTGGAAAGCAGCTAACGTAGTCCCGATATACGAGAAAGGGGATAGACAGGAGGCACTGAACTACAGGCCAGTGTCCCTAACCTGCATACCATGCAAGCTGATGGAGAAGATTGTGCGAAAAAAACTAGTGGAGCATCTGGAGCGAAGGAACTTTGTAACACAGCATCAACATGGGTTCAGGGATGGCAGGTCCTGCCTCACAGGGTTACTTGAATTCTACGACCAGGCAACAAAAATAAGGCAAGAAAGAGAAGGGTGGGCAGACTTCATATTTTTGGATTGTCAGAAAGCCTTTGATACAGTGCCACACAAGAGGCTAGTGCGAAAGTTGGAGATGCAGGCTGGAGTGAAAGGGAAGGTACTCCGGTGGATAGAAGAGTACCTAAGCAACAGGAGACAACGAGTCTGTGTGAGGGGTGAGGTCTCAGATTGGTGAGACGTTACAAGTGGAGTCCTGCAGGGGTCAGTCCTTGGACCTATACTGTTTCTGGTATATGTAAATGATCTCCCAGAGGGTATAGATTCGTTCCTCTCAATGTTTGCCGACGATGCAAAAATTATGAGGAGGATTCAAACAGAGGAAGATAGTAAGAGGCTACAAGATGACCTAGATAGACTGAGTGAATGGTCCAACAAATGGCTGTTGAAGTTCAACCCGAGTAAATGCAAAGTAATGAAACTAGGCAGCGGAAACAGGAGGCCAGACACAGGATACAGAATAGAAGATGAAGTATTTAATGAAACAGGCAGAGAGAAAGATCTAGGAGTTGATATCACACCAAACCAGTCTCCTGAAGCCCACATAAAGAGAATAACGTCTGCGGCATATGTGAGGCTGGCTAACATCAGAACGGCGTTCAGGAACCTGTGTAAGGAATCATTCAGAATCTTGTAAACCACATATGTAAGACCAATCCTGGAGTATGCGGCCCCAGCATGGAGCCCGTACCTTGTCAAGCACAAGAAGAAGCTGGAAAAAGTCCAAAGGTATGCTACTAGACTAGTCCCAGAACTAAGAGGTATGAGTTATGAGGAAA
>NW_025553301.1:0-37500 GCF_020424385.1 Procambarus clarkii
GGGTTAGTCATCTGTCACAGGTTGCTTCCTGGTGGTGGAGGCCTGGTCGAGGACCGGGCCGCGGGGACATTAAAGCCCCGAAATCATCTCAAGATAACCTCCTTAAATGGGAACATAAACACTCTGGTCAATTCAGGCTGTTGCTTGCAGCGGCCTGCAGGCCCACGTACCCCCAACAGCCCGGTTGGTCCGGTACTCCTTGCAGGAAACAATCTAACTTCCTCTTGAAGATGTCCACGGTTGTTCCGGCAATATTTCTTATGCTATTATAAAGCATATTATAAAGCCATTATTATAAAGCAAACTATTATAAAGCAAGGTTGCATTAATAAAGCATTAAAAACAATGGACATATGTTAGATGAATAGTCTAGGTGCTACTGAGGAGTGTAACCAGCGAGTTGCAAGAAGCTCTTGCCAGGGGTTTGCTACCCTTGTATTTGTACGTGAAGAGACCCAGCAGCGCGAGGCTGATGTTCTCTGCCAGCACCAGGCTGGAGAGTGATTGTGGGCGTGCACGAAGAGCACCTTGTGAGACTGTGTTTTGACTGGCCCATGGCCAGGGTAGACTCGTTGGTGTTTCCCAGTACTGGTTGAGGACGGTACTGTGTTGAGGAAACACAGTAGCTGACAAGACTGCATTGATTGAGCATCGAATAGCACTTAGTGTCCTATGAGAGAGACACTTGTGTACATATTAAGTGTAGTAATACTTCTTTTAGGATTATATATGAGGTGATGGGAAAGTGATTATATATGAATATATTGATAATTAATAAAGTGTAGTACTCAATGCACCTCCCCCAGTGTGTTTTACTTGCATTACCTTGCTCACTCCCTGAGAGCCACTACTATCTTGGGGTTGGATACCAGAACTTTAGTACCACCAGAAAAGAACCTGGTTGCGACCCATTGTGGCCATAACATAATTGGCATCCCCCAGCGGGATCCGACTTCTTGTCAAGTACGTTTGACAAGGGTGGTGACGTAGTGCAACCCCCTGTGAATAATTTC
Organism: Procambarus clarkii; assembly: GCF_020424385.1. Classification (NCBI taxonomy): domain Eukaryota; kingdom Metazoa; phylum Arthropoda; class Malacostraca; order Decapoda; family Cambaridae; genus Procambarus; species Procambarus clarkii. The sequence continues at coordinate 1,014 of NW_025553301.1, forward strand.
CCTGTTCGTTATTTTTCAGGACGTTACTTGTCCTGTGCAGTGCTAAGTGTGATTAATTGCTGTATTGGCGAGTGCGGTGCTCGGTGTGATTAAGTGCAGTATTGGCGAGCATGGTGCTCAGCTGTTATAAGTGTTTATTGTTAAGTGAAGCGGTCTGTTAAGTGCTCGTGCACCACTTAGTGACAAAATGGCGGAGAAAATAACCATTGAGAATCTCGACGATGTTCAGAAATTTCTGAACAAGGAGGACTGTCTTGCTATACTGAAACATCTGGGAAAGCAGGAACTTGTGCTAGTAAGTGCCTATTTAGGGGTCAAAATATGTGAGAGTGTTTCCCGGGTTGAAATCTTATCGAAGGTTCCTAAGCACTTAAAGGCCAGGGAGAAGCAGGAAAGCGAGGCACAAAGTACAAAGGAAAGTGAGGTGGCTTCCACTGAAAAGGAAGACAAAGGCAGTGACGGTGAGAGTGACGCGGGTGAACTGAATATAAGTTTTCTAATTGTCAAAATGCGTACCTTAGAAATAAATCGTGAGATAGAGTGGAAGAAATTAGAAATAGAATGGGAAATTAAAGAGAAGGAAATGGCAATGAAAGAAAAGGAAATAGAGAAAGAAATGGAAATGAAACGTTTGGAATTACAAGAAAGAGAGAACAAAAGAGAAGATAGAAGAGAAAGTGAAGAACGCGAGAAAGACAAGAAAAAGAGAAGGAAATGGAAATGAAACGTTTGTAATTAGAGCGAGAAAGAGAAAAAGAAGAGCGAGAAAGAGAAGAAAAGGAGAAAGAAAGACAAGAAAGAGAGAAGGAAAGACTACACGAATTAGAAGTGGTACGATTAGGTGGTCGGAAGGAAACAAAGGAAACGTGTAGTTTCGGTCCAGTAAGAAATATAAAAATGGTCCCAAAATTCAATGAAAAAGAAGTTTCAAAGTTCTTTGCTGCCTTCGAGAAGGTTGCTGCCACTTTGGATTGGCCAAAGGAAAATTTGGCCATCATGACGTGACACAGTCCGTCTTGACTGGGAAGGCCCAAATTGCCTACTCCACGTTGTCGCTTGATGATTCCAGTGATTACGATGCTGTGAAGAAGGTAGTGCTCATGGCTTATCAGTTGGTGCCAGAGGCTTATAGGCAAAAGTTCAGGAACCTGAAGAAGACCTCGAAGCACACATTCACAGAGTTTGCAAACATCAAGGAACGGCTTTTTCAGGAATGGTGTGCATCTCGAAAGGTGAAGACGAAAGAACAACTCGAGCAGCACATACTGTTGGAGGACTTCAAAGATTGTCTGTCTGGAGATCTCAAGACATACCTAGAGGAACAGCAGGTAGAGACCTTGAGTGCGGCTGCCACTATGGCTGAGGAGTACATCCTAACTCAGCGATCCTCTACCAGGTATGTCCCGAAGAGTTACCCATGTCTGTTTGGCAAATCTCAACCAGAAGAAGGAAGACCCGTCCCACAGAGTGCTTTGAAGACGCCCCCAGGTAGTCCCCGAAGGACTAGTCCTAACAGACCAACACACCGTAGTCCAAGGAGGAACGTAGTGTGTTGGACGTGCGGGCAGAGAGGACATGTTGCTGCCAGGTGCCGAGGAGGGACAGGTAACGATCCGCACAGAGAAGTAATGCTGATGAGTTGTAGAACACCACCACTGGGAATCCAGTCTCTAATGACGAGTAGAGAAGGACCAGATTGTTTGTCCCTCACACTTCAGGCGGGTCTGTAACGAGGTGAGTGTTGACGGGAGACAAAAGGTTGTTCTAGTTGGGTTTCCTTTGACGCGGTACGTTTCCTTTGACGCGGTTTTCCTTTGACGTTGATACCCTGCCCATAGCTGGGATAGAAGTAGTACTAGGCAACGACTTGGCGACAGGTTTGAACTACGAACATCTCAAGATGGTGGACGATCCAGTAATAAGGTCTGAGATGACAGCAGAAAACATTAATACCCAGGTACAGGCAGACATGAAATTATATACCATGTTTAATTCTCCCTCTACCTAACAGATTGAGAACATTCCAACGGATTCTGCTGACTCTTCTCCCGACTAGAAACATGGGCTTACAGTGACAGAAGCAACTGAGCGAGAAGAGGGGCCTCATGAACAAGCGCCCACGGATACCCAAGAGTCTGGAGTGACGGCAGATAAGTACTTGCGGCATGGCAAGGTACAATGTTCACTGAACCGGCCAGAGATTCCCCAGACATCAAAGGTATGTGCGCAGGTTCTAGTGCCCTCTAGATCCAAGCCAGGCTAATGGATATAGCCGGCTATGGATATTACAGGCTCATGAAAATTGTTCCTAAGTTAGCCAAATGTTTCTTAGCGAGTATTTTGTTTTGTTCTCGTGTGTGCTCTAGGCAAAGATCAGTGGACGAACCGTCAGATGATAGCTCCTATGATTATCATGGAGAGACACCAGGGATTGGAGACCCGCCCTATGAGTATTGCAGTCGAAGAAGGGACCCAGAAGGTGATTGATGATTCAGGAAGTAGGAGAAATGTTTTAATGAGTGACTGTTCCCAACAGATTGACATCCCCGCATAATTGCTGAGCTTGGATTCAACATTATACAGAACGTTGGTCGACCTGACGGTGGAAGAACGAACACAATCTTCAATGTACAAGCGGTCCTGTTGGGACTAAGTGTGGGCCTAGTAAGCAGTTATGCTGTAAGTACAGAATTAAAGACTATCGCTGTTACTTCGAATCATTAGTCCCCTGTATTCCAGATTTCCGTCTCCCTGAAGGACTACCAGACCGGTGCAAGAAATGCCTTCTGCGACCAGCCATCAGCGGTGCCACGACACAGGGAGGTGTCTATTTGCCCCAGATCGAGCCTCTGTAGATCCTTACCCAAGACACGTGAGATAATTGTGCCTCTGACAGGCATCCCAGTAAGGTTGCTGGAAGTCACATCAGGCAGGTCATTGCCTATGATCTTCGAGTTTTCCTTGTGCCAGATTCTCCTATTAAGGCAGTTTTGCAGACAGGACATCCTCGCCACATCAGTCCATTGTTTATGTGCGTCTGTTTGGTTTTGTACTAACGTACTAATTTGGTTTGTTTCTCCTTTGTAGAAACCCAAACCAAATTCCTTTTTGGTGGGGAGGTGTTACGAACCCGATTCCATCGTCGGAGCACGGAACAGCGATGTCAATGCCATCTGTGAGTCCACTCCCGAACCCCCCCCCCCCCACAACTTGGACGACGCCATCTAGTGGTGACAGGATTATACCAGCAAGAGGCGCTAGATTCCTGTCCTAATCAGTTTGAGAGGTAGCTGGTGCTGACCTCTGGTGAGGTGGCACCTAGAAAATCAGCGCCATCTGTTATAGGAGGAGTTGTATGTCTATGTCAGAGTACGTAAATGATGTTTCCTAGTGTCCCATGTACTGACCAGTGTACTGATGACGTGTCTGTATCCGCAGAGTCGACGTAGGGCTGCTGAGGTACGAGGACAGTCAGTCTACCCAGGGCAGCCAATGTCTCTACTCCATTCTGCTTTACGGAAGCAGTGAGCCGCCGCCGGAGAAGAACTGTGAAGTGTTCTACTGTCTGCCTGTGAAGTGGCAGTGACGGAATTCGGCGTGCCCGGGACTGGCTAACGGAAGAGACGACTGACAGTTATGGTGCTACGGAGGAGTGTAACCAGCGAGTTGCAAGAAGCTCCTGTCAGGGGTTCGCTACCCTTGTATTTGTACGTGAAGAGGCTCAGCAGCGCGAGGCTGATGTTCTCTGCCAGCACCAGGCTGGAGAGTGATTGTGGGCGTGCACGAAGAGCACCTAGTGAGACTGTGTTTTGGCTAGCCCGTGGCCAGGGTAGACTCGTTGGTGTTTCCCAGTACTGGTTGAGACTGGTTGAGGATGGTACTGTTGTACTGTGGCGAAATTGATGAACTGTTCCGTTTTCTGTTTTGGGTCCTCTGGTAGGTTAGGAGAGACCACTTTAAATTGACCGTTTTCTTCACATTGGAAAACTTTAGCAGGGTGTACTGCGTCATCTATTTTGCCTGTTAAAGTCTGAAATGGTGTAGAGGTCGATCGAGGTAAACTCTCAGTAAGTAGGTATACCTCCTCCTCCTCCTCTCAAGGGCATTACCAGTGGAACAATTATAAACAGGCGACCGCAAGGCTGTTTCAAGCGTAGGTGAAACATATGATTGAGTTAGGGTGGTTATAAATAGGAGCGGCGTCATAAGAGCCAACAATCCTTACGAATATTCTTACATTCTTATATTGCCACAGTTACATCAATATTGCCACAGTTACATCAATATTGCCACAGTTACATCAATATTGCCACAGTTACATCAATATTGCCACAGTTACATCAATATTGCCACAGTTACATCAATATTGCCACAGTTACATCAATATTGCCACAGTTACATCAATATTGCCACAGTTACATCAATATTGCCACAGTTACATCAATAAAATGTAAATAAAAAATTTAAAAAAAAAGTTAAGATAAAATAACAGGTCAAGAGCAGTAAATAACATTACAGTTAATTCCTACCTCTACAGAGTTTCTTTTTGTGATATGATGGTCGTAATACACACGCTGAAGCCCGGTACTTTCAACCTTACGCTTGCTCTATTGTTTGGATCAGAAGTCTTTCTCATTTTTCCTCAGGTTATGAGGGTGGGAGACAAAGGCAGTGTGAGGTAGACCCTTTACCTGTAGTGTGTGAGTTGTGGTAGTCTGAGGGTTGTGGTAGTCTGAGGGTTGTGGTAGTGTGTGTGTTGTGGTAGTGTGTGTGTTGTGGTAGTCTGTGTGTTGTGGTAGTCTGTGTGTTGTGGTAGTCTGAGGGTTGTGGTAGTCTGAGGGTTGTGGTAGTGTGTGTGTTGTGGTAGTGTGTGTGTTGTGGTAGTCTGTGTGTTCTGGTAGTCTGAGGGTTGTGGTAGTCTGAGGGTTGTGGTAGTCTGAGGGTTGTGGTAGTCTGAGGGTTGTGGTAGTCTGTGTGTTGTGGTAGTCTGAGGGTTGTGGTAGTCTGTGTGTTGTGGTAGTGTGTGTGTTGTGGTAGTGTGTGTGTTGTGGTAGTCTGAGGGTTGTGGTAGTCTGAGGGTTGTGGTAGTCTGAGGGTTGTGGTAGTCTGAGGGTTGTGGTAGTCTGAGGGTTGTGGTAGTCTGTGTGTTGTGGTAGTCTGAGGGTTGTGGTAGTCTGTGTGTTGTGGTAGTGTGTGTGTTGTGGTAGTGTGTGTGTTGTGGTAGTCTGAGGGTTGTGGTAGTCTGAGTGTTGTGGTAGTCTGAGGGTTGTGGTAGTGTGTGTGTTGTGGTAGTCTGTGTGTTGTGGTAGTGTGTGTGTTGTGGTAGTCTGTGTGTTGTGGTAGTCTGTGTGTTGTGGAAGTCTGAGGGTTGTGGTAGTCTGTGAGTTGTGGTAGTCTGAGGGTTGTGGTAGTCTGTGTGTTGTGGTAGTCTGTGTGTTGTGGTAGTCTGTGAGTTGTGGTAGTCTGTGTGTTGTGGTAGTCTGAGGGTTGTGGTAGTCTGAGTGTTGTGGTAGTGTGTGTGTTGTGGTAGTCTGAGTGTTGTGGTAGTGTGTGTGTTGTGGTAGTCTGAGGGTTGTGGTAGTCTGTGTGTTGTGGTAGTCTGTGTGTTGTGGCAGTGTGTGTGTTGTGGTAGTCTGTGTGTTGTGGTAGTCTGTGTGTTGTGGTAGTCTGTGTGTTGTGGAAGTCTGAGGGTTGTGGTAGTCTGTGAGTTGTGGTAGTCTGAGGGTTGTGGTAGTCTGTGTGTTGTGGTAGTCTGTGTGTTGTGGTAGTCTGTGTGTTGTGGTAGTCTGTGTGTTGTAGTAGTCTGAGGGTTGTGGTAGTCTGAGTGTTGTGGTAGTGTGTGTGTTGTGGTAGTCTGAGTGTTGTGGTAGTGTGTGTGTTGTGGTAGTCTGAGGGTTGTGGTAGTCTGTGTGTTGTGGTAGTCTGTGTATTGTGGTAGTCTGTGTGTTGTGGTAGTCTGTGTATTGTGGTAGTCTGAGGGTTGTGGTAGTCTGTGTGTTGTGGTAGTCTGTGTATTGTGGTAGTCTGAGGGTTGTGGTAGTCTGAGGGTTGTGGTAGTCTGAGTGTTGTGGTATGTGTGTGTTGTGGTAGTCTGAGTGTTGTGGTAGTGTGTGTGTTGTGGTAGTCTGAGGGTTGTGGTAGTCTGTGTGTTGTGGTAGTCTGTGTATTGTGGTAGTCTGTGTGTTGTGGTAGTCTGTGTATTGTGGTAGTCTGAGGGTTGTGGTAGTCTGTGTGTTGTGGTAGTCTGTGTATTGTGGTAGTCTGAGGGTTGTGGTAGTCTGAGGGTTGTGGTAGTCTGAGTGTTGTGGTAGTCTGAGGGTTGTGGTAGTCTGAGTGTTGTGGTAGTCTGTGTGTTGTGGTAGTCTGAGTGTTGTGGTAGTCTGTGAGTTGTGGTAGTCTGAGGGTTGTGGTAGTCTGTATGTTGTGGTAGTCTGTGAGTTGTGGTAGTCTGAGGGTTGTGGTAGTCTGAGTGTTGTGGTAGTCTGTGAGTTGTGGTAGTCTGTGTGTTGTGGTAGTCTGTGTGTTGTGGTAGTCTGAGGGTTGTGGTAGTCTGTGTGTTGTGGTAGTCTGTGTGTTGTGGCAGTGTGTGTGTTGTGGTAGTCTGTGTGTTGTGGTAGTCTGTGTGTTGTGGAAGTCTGAGGGTTGTGGTAGTCTGTGAGTTGTGGTAGTCTGAGGGTTGTGGTAGTCTGTGTGTTGTGGTAGTCTGTGTGTTGTGGTAGTCTGTGTGTTGTGGTAGTCTGAGGGTTGTGGTAGTCTGAGTGTTGTGGTAGTGTGTGTGTTGTGGTAGTCTGAGTGTTGTGGTAGTGTGTGTGTTGTGGTAGTCTGAGGGTTGTGGTAGTCTGTGTGTTGTGGTAGTCTGTGTATTGTGGTAGTCTGTGTGTTGTGGTAGTCTGTGTATTGTGGTAGTCTGAGGGTTGTGGTAGTCTGTGTGTTGTGGTAGTCTGTGTATTGTGGTAGTCTGAGGGTTGTGGTAGTCTGAGGGTTGTGGTAGTCTGAGTGTTGTGGTATGTGTGTGTTGTGGTAGTCTGAGTGTTGTGGTAGTGTGTGTGTTGTGGTAGTCTGAGGGTTGTGGTAGTCTGTGTGTTGTGGTAGTCTGTGTATTGTGGTAGTCTGTGTGTTGTGGTAGTCTGTGTATTGTGGTAGTCTGAGGGTTGTGGTAGTCTGTGTGTTGTGGTAGTCTGTGTATTGTGGTAGTCTGAGGGTTGTGGTAGTCTGAGGGTTGTGGTAGTCTGAGGGTTGTGGTAGTCTGAGGGTTGTGGTAGTCTGAGTGTTGTGGTAGTCTGTGTGTTGTGGTAGTCTGAGTGTTGTGGTAGTCTGTGAGTTGTGGTAGTCTGAGGGTTGTGGTAGTCTGTATGTTGTGGTAGTCTGTGAGTTGTGGTAGTCTGAGGGTTGTGGTAGTCTGAGTGTTGTGGTAGTCTGTGAGTTGTGGTAGTCTGTGTGTTGTGGTAGTCTGTGTGTTGTGGTAGTCTCTGTGTTGTGGTAGTCTGAGTGTTGTGGTAGTCTGTGTGTTGTGGTAGTCTGTGTGTTGTGGTAGTCTGTGTGTTGTGGTAGTCTGAGTGTTGTGGTAGTCTGTGTGTTGTGGTAGTCTGTGTGTTGTGGTAGTGTGTGTTGTGGTAGTCTGAGGGTTGTGGTAGTCTGTGTGTTGTGGTAGTGTGTGTGTTGTGGTAGTCTGTGTGTTGTGGTAGTGTGTGTTGTGGTAGTCTGAGGGTTGTGGTAGTCTGTGTGTTGTGGTAGTCTGTGTGTTGTGGTAGTCTGTGTGTTGTGGTAGTCTGTGTGTTGTGGTAGTGTGTGTGTTGTGGTAGTGTGTGTTGTGGTAGTCTGAGGGTTGTGGTAGTGTGTGTGTTGTGGTAGTGTGTGTGTTGTGGTAGTCTGTGTGTTGTGGTAGTCTGAGGGTTGTGGTAGTGTGTGTTGTGGTAGTCTGTGTGTTGTGGTAGTGTGTGTGTTGTGGTAGTCTGTGTGTTGTGGTAGTCTGTGTGTTGTGGTAGTCTGTGTGTTGTGGTAGTCTGTGTGTTGTGGTAGTCTGTGTTTTGTGGTAGTCTGTGTGTTGTAGTAGTCTGTGTGTTGTGGTAGTGTGTGTTGTGGATGTCTGAGGGTTGTGGTAGTCTGTGTGTTGTGGTAGTGTGTGTGTTGTGGTAGTCTGTGTGTTGTGGTAGGCTGTGTTGTGGTAGTCTGTGTGTTGTAGTAGTCTGTGTTGTGGTAGTGTGTGTTGTGGTAGTGTGTGTTGTGGTAGTCTGAGGGTTGTGGTAGTCTGAGGGTTGTGGTAGTCTGTGTGTTGTGGTAGTCTGTGTGTTGTGGTAGTCTGTGTGTTGTGGTAGTGTGTGTGTTGTGGTAGTCTGTGTGTTGTGGTAGTCTGTGTGTTGTGGTAGTATGAGGGTTGTGGTAGTCTGAGGGTTGTGGTAGTCTGTGTGTTGTGGTAGTGTGTGTGTTGTGGTAGTCTGTGTGTTGTGGTAGTCTGAGGGTTGTGGTAGTCTGTGTGTTGTGGTAGTGTGTGTGTGTTGTGGTAGTGTGTGTGTTGTGGTAGTCTGTGTGTTGTGGTAGTCTGAGGGTTGTGGTAGTCTGTGTGTTGTGGTAGTCTGAGTGTTGTGGTAGTCTGTGTGTTGTGGTAGTGTGTGTGTTGTGGTAGTCTGTGTGTTGTGGTAGTCTGAGGGTTGTGGTAGTCTGTGTGTTGTGGTAGTCTGTGTGTTGTGGTAGTCTGAGTGTTGTGGTAGTGTGTGTGTTGTGGTAGCCTGTGTGTTGTGGTAGTGTGTGTGTTGTGGTAGTCTGTGTGTTGTGGTAGTCTGTGTGTTGTGGTAGTCTGTGTGTTGTGGTAGTCTGTGTGTTGTGGTAGTCTGTGTGTTGTGGTAGTCTGTGTGCTGTGGTAGTCTGTGTGTTGTGGTAGTGTGTGTGTTGTGTTAGTCTGAGGGTTGTGGTAGTCTGAGGGTTGTGGTAGTCTGAGGGTTGTGGTAGTCTGTGTGTTGTGGTAGTCTGTGTGTTGTTGTAGTCTGAGGGTTGTGGTAGTCTGAGGGTTGTGGTAGTCTGTGTGTTGTGGTAGTCTGTGTGTTGTGGTAGTCTGTGTGTTGTGGTAGTCTGTGTGCTGTGGTAGTCTGAGTGTTGTGGTAGTGTGTGTGTTGTGGTAGTCTGAGGGTTGTGGTAGTCTGAGGGTTGTGGTAGTCTGTGTGTTGTGGTAGTCTGTGTGTTGTGGTAGTCTGAGGGTTGTGGTAGTCTGAGGGTTGTGGTAGTCTGTGTGTTGTGGTAGTCTGTGTGTTGTGGTAGTCTGTGTGTTGTGGTTGTGTGTGTGTTGTAGTAGTCTGAGGGTTGTGGTAGTCTTAGTGTTGTGATAGTCTGTGTGTTGTGGTAGTCTGAGAGTTGTGGTAGTGTGTGTGTTGTGGTAGTATGTATGTTGTGGTAGTCTGTGTGTTGTGGTAGTCTGTGTGTTGTGGTAGTCTGTGTGTTGTGGTTGTGTGTGTGTTGTGGTAGTCTGTGTGTTGTGGTAGTCTGAGGGTTGTGGTAGTCTGAGTGTTGTGGTAGTGTGTGTGTTGTGGTAGTCTGAGTGTTGTGGTAGTGTGTGTGTTGTGGTAGTCTGAGGGTTGTGGTACTCTGTGTGTTGTGGTAGTCTGTGTATTGTGGTAGTCTGTGTGTTGTGGTAGTCTGTGTATTGTGGTAGTCTGAGGGTTGTGGTAGTCTGTGTGTTGTGGTAGTCTGTGTATTGTGTTAGTCTGAGGGTTGTGGTAGTCTGAGGGTTGTGGTAGTCTGAGTGTTGTGTTATGTGTGTGTTGTGGTAGTCTGAGTGTTGTGGTAGTGTGTGTGTTGTGGTAGTCTGAGGGTTGTGGTAGTCTGTGTGTTGTGGTAGTCTGTGTATTGTGGTAGTCTGTGTGTTGTGGTAGTCTGTGTTTTGTGGTAGTCTGAGGGTTGTGGTAGTCTGTGTGTTGTGGTAGTCTGAGGGTTGTGGTAGTCTGAGTGTTGTGGTAGTCTGTGTGTTGTAGTAGTCTGAGTGTTGTGGTAGTCTGTGTGTTGTAGTAGTCTGAGTGTTGTGGTAGTCTGAGGGTTGTGGTAGTCTGTGTGTTGTGGTAGTCTGTGTGTTGTGGTAGTCTGAGTGTTGTGGTAGTCTGTGTGTTGTGGTAGTCTGTGTGTTGTGGTAGTCTGTGTGTTGTGGTAGTCTGAGGGTTGTGGTAGTCTGAGGGTTGTGGTAGTCTGTGTGTTGTGGTAGTCTGTGTGTTGTGGTTGTCTGAGAGTTGTGGAAGTCTGTGTGTTGTGGTAGTCTGAGGGTTATGGTAGTCTGAGTGTTGAGGTAGTCTGTGTGTTGTAGTAGTCTGAGAGTTGTAGTAATCTGTGTGTTGTGGTAGTCTGAGGGTTGTGGTAGTCTGAGTGTTGTGGTTGTCTGTGTGTTGTGGTAGTCTGAGTGCTGTGGTAGTGTGTGTGTTGTGGTAGTCTGTGTGTTGTGGTAGTCTGAGGGTTGTGGTAGTCTGTGTGTTGTGGTAGTCTGAGTGTTGTGGTAGTGTGTGTGTTGTGGTAGTCTGTGTGTTGTGGTAGTCTGAGGGTTGTGGTAGTCTGAGTGTTGTGGTAGTCTGAGGGTTGTGGTAGTCTGTGTGTTGTGGTAGTCTGAGGGTTGTGGTAGTCTGAGTGTTGTGGTTGTCTGTGTGTTGTGGTAGTCTGAGTGCTGTGGAAGTCTGTGTGTTGTGGTAGTCTGTGTGTTGTGGTAGTCTGTGTGTTGTGGTAGTCTGAGTGTTGTGGTAGTGTGTGTGTTGTGGTAGTCTGTGTGTTGTGGTAGTGTGTGTGTTGTGGTAGTGTGTGTGTTGTGGTAGTCTGTGTGTTGTGGTAGTCTGTGTGTTGTGGTAGTCTGTGTGCTGTGGTAGTCTGTGTGTTGTGGTAGTCTGTGTGTTGTGGTAGTCTGAGGGTTGTGGTAGTCTGAGGGTTGTGGTAGTCTGTGTGTTGTGGTAGTCTGTGTGTTGTGGTAGTCTGAGGGTTGTGGTAGTCTGTGTGTTGTGGTAGTCTGTGTGTTGTGGTAGTCTGTGTGTTGTGGTAGTCTGTGTGTTGTGGTAGTCTGAGGGTTGTGGTAGTCTGAGTGTTGTGGTAGTCTGAGTTTTGTGGTAGTCTGTGTGTTGTAGTAGTCTGAGTGTTGTGGTAGTCTGTGTGTTGTGGTAGTCTGTGTGTTGTGGTAGTCTGTGAGCTGTGGTAGTCTGAGTGTTGTGGTAGTCTGTGTGTTGTATTAGTCTGAGTGTTGTGGTAGTCTGAGTGATGTGGTAGTCTGTGTGTTGTGGTAGTCTGAGGGTTGTGGTAGTCTGAGTGTTGTGGTAGTCTGTGTGTTGTGGTAGTCTGAGGGTTGTGGTAGTCTGAGTGTTGTGGTAGTCTGTGTGTTGTAGTAGTCTGAGTTTTGTGGTAGTCTGTGTGTTGTAGTAGTCTGAGTGTTGTGGTAGTCTGTGTGTTGTGGTAGTCTGTGTGTTGTGGTAGTCTGAGGGTTGTGGTAGTCTGAGTGTTGTGGTAGTCTGAGTGTTGTGGTAGTCTGTGTGTTGTAGTAGTCTGAGTGTTGTGGTAGTCTGAGGGTTATGGTAGTCTGTGTGTTGTGGTAGTCTGTGTGTTGTGGTAGTCTGAGTGTTGTGGTAGTCTGTGTGTTGTGGTAGTCTGTGTGTTGTGGTAGTCTGAGGGTTGTGGTAGTCTGAGGGTTGTGGTAGTCTGTGTGTTGTGGTAGTCTGTGTGTTGTGGTGGTCTGAGTGTTGTGGTAGTCTGTGTGTTGTGGTAGTCTGAGAGTTGTGGTAGTCTGTGTGTTGTGGTAGTCTGAGGGTTGTGGTAGTCTGAGTGTTGTGGTAGTCTGTGTGTTGTAGTAGTCTGAGAGTTGTGGTAGTCTGTGTGTTGTAGTAGTCTGAGAGTTGTGGTAGTCTGTGTGTTGTGGTAGTCTGAGGGTTGTGGTAGTCTGAGTGTTGTGGTAGTCTGTGTGTTGTGGTAGTCTGAGTGTTGTGGTAGTCTGTGTGTTGTGGTAGTCTGTGTGTTGTGGTAGTCTGTGTGTTGTGGTAGTCTGAGTGTTGTGGTAGTGTGTGTGTTGTGGTAGTCTGTATGTTGTGGTAGTGTGTGTGTTGTGGTAGTCTGTGTGTTGTGGTAGTCTTTGTGTTGTGGTAGTCTGTGTGTTGTGGTAGTCTGTGTGTTGTGGTAGTCTGTGTGATGTGGTAGTCTTTGTGTTGTGGTAGTCTGTGTGTTGTGGTAGTCTGAGGGTTGTGGTAGTCTGAGGGTTGTGGTAGTCTGTGTTTTGTGGTAGTCTGTGTGTTGTGGTTGTGTGTGTGTTGTAGTAGTCTGAGGGTTGTGGTAGTCTTAGTGTTGTGATAGTCTGTGTGTTGTGGTAGTCTGAGAGTTGTGGTAGTGTGTGTGTTGTGGTAGTATGTATGTTGTGGTAGTCTGTGTGTTGTGGTAGTCTGTGTGTTGTGGTAGTCTGTGTGTTGTGGTTGTGTGTGTGTTGTGGTAGTCTGTGTGTTGTGGTAGTCTGAGGGTTGTGGTAGTCTGAGTGTTGTGGTAGTGTGTGTGTTGTGGTAGTCTGAGTGTTGTGGTAGTGTGTGTGTTGTGGTAGTCTGAGGGTTGTGGTACTCTGTGTGTTGTGGTAGTCTGTGTATTGTGGTAGTCTGTGTGTTGTGGTAGTCTGTGTATTGTGGTAGTCTGAGGGTTGTGGTAGTCTGTGTGTTGTGGTAGTCTGTGTATTGTGTTAGTCTGAGGGTTGTGGTAGTCTGAGGGTTGTGGTAGTCTGAGTGTTGTGTTATGTGTGTGTTGTGGTAGTCTGAGTGTTGTGGTAGTGTGTGTGTTGTGGTAGTCTGAGGGTTGTGGTAGTCTGTGTGTTGTGGTAGTCTGTGTATTGTGGTAGTCTGTGTGTTGTGGTAGTCTGTGTTTTGTGGTAGTCTGAGGGTTGTGGTAGTCTGTGTGTTGTGGTAGTCTGAGGGTTGTGGTAGTCTGAGTGTTGTGGTAGTCTGTGTGTTGTAGTAGTCTGAGTGTTGTGGTAGTCTGTGTGTTGTAGTAGTCTGAGTGTTGTGGTAGTCTGAGGGTTGTGGTAGTCTGTGTGTTGTGGTAGTCTGTGTGTTGTGGTAGTCTGAGTGTTGTGGTAGTCTGTGTGTTGTGGTAGTCTGTGTGTTGTGGTAGTCTGTGTGTTGTGGTAGTCTGAGGGTTGTGGTAGTCTGAGGGTTGTGGTAGTCTGTGTGTTGTGGTAGTCTGTGTGTTGTGGTTGTCTGAGAGTTGTGGTAGTCTGTGTGTTGTGGTAGTCTGAGGGTTATGGTAGTCTGAGTGTTGAGGTAGTCTGTGTGTTGTAGTAGTCTGAGAGTTGTAGTAGTCTGTGTGTTGTGGTAGTCTGAGGGTTGTGGTAGTCTGAGTGTTGTGGTTGTCTGTGTGTTGTGGTAGTCTGAGTGCTGTGGTAGTGTGTGTGTTGTGGTAGTCTGTGTGTTGTGGTAGTCTGAGGGTTGTGGTAGTCTGTGTGTTGTGGTAGTCTGAGTGTTGTGGTAGTGTGTGTGTTGTGGTAGTCTGTGTGTTGTGGTAGTCTGAGGGTTGTGGTAGTCTGAGTGTTGTGGTAGTCTGAGGGTTGTGGTAGTCTGTGTGTTGTGGTAGTCTGAGGGTTGTGGTAGTCTGAGTGTTGTGGTTGTCTGTGTGTTGTGGTAGTCTGAGTGCTGTGGAAGTCTGTGTGTTGTGGTAGTCTGTGTGTTGTGGTAGTCTGTGTGTTGTGGTAGTCTGAGTGTTGTGGTAGTGTGTGTGTTGTGGTAGTCTGTGTGTTGTGGTAGTGTGTGTGTTGTGGTAGTGTGTGTGTTGTGGTAGTCTGTGTGTTGTGGTAGTCTGTGTGTTGTGGTAGTCTGTGTGCTGTGGTAGTCTGTGTGTTGTGGTAGTCTGTGTGTTGTGGTAGTCTGAGGGTTGTGGTAGTCTGAGGGTTGTGGTAGTCTGTGTGTTGTGGTAGTCTGTGTGTTGTGGTAGTCTGAGGGTTGTGGTAGTCTGTGTGTTGTGGTAGTCTGTGTGTTGTGGTAGTCTGTGTGTTGTGGTAGTCTGTGTGTGTGGTAGTCTGAGGGTTGTGGTAGTCTGAGTGTTGTGGTAGTCTGAGTTTTGTGGTAGTCTGTGTGTTGTAGTAGTCTGAGTGTTGTGGTAGTCTGTGTGTTGTGGTAGTCTGTGTGTTGTGGTAGTCTGTGAGCTGTGGTAGTCTGAGTGTTGTGGTAGTCTGTGTGTTGTAGTAGTCTGAGTGTTGTGGTAGTCTGAGTGATGTGGTAGTCTGTGTGTTGTGGTAGTCTGAGGGTTGTGGTAGTCTGAGTGTTGTGGTAGTCTGTGTGTTGTAGTAGTCTGAGTTTTGTGGTAGTCTGTGTGTTGTAGTAGTCTGAGTGTTGTGGTAGTCTGTGTGTTGTGGTAGTCTGTGTGTTGTGGTAGTCTGAGGGTTGTGGTAGTCTGAGTGTTGTGGTAGTCTGAGTGTTGTGGTAGTCTGTGTGTTGTAGTAGTCTGAGTGTTGTGGTAGTCTGAGGGTTATGGTAGTCTGTGTGTTGTGGTAGTCTGTGTGTTGTGGTAGTCTGAGTGTTGTGGTAGTCTGTGTGTTGTGGTAGTCTGTGTGTTGTGGTAGTCTGAGGGTTGTGGTAGTCTGAGGGTTGTGGTAGTCTGTGTGTTGTGGTAGTCTGTGTGTTGTGGTGGTCTGAGTGTTGTGGTAGTCTGTGTGTTGTGGTAGTCTGAGAGTTGTGGTAGTCTGTGTGTTGTGGTAGTCTGAGGGTTGTGGTAGTCTGAGTGTTGTGGTAGTCTGTGTGTTGTAGTAGTCTGAGAGTTGTGGTAGTCTGTGTGTTGTAGTAGTCTGAGAGTTGTGGTAGTCTGTGTGTTGTGGTAGTCTGAGGGTTGTGGTAGTCTGAGTGTTGTGGTAGTCTGTGTGTTGTGGTAGTCTGAGTGTTGTGGTAGTCTGTGTGTTGTGGTAGTCTGTGTGTTGTGGTAGTCTGTGTGTTGTGGTAGTCTGAGTGTTGTGGTAGTGTGTGTGTTGTGGTAGTCTGTATGTTGTGGTAGTGTGTGTGTTGTGGTAGTCTGTGTGTTGTGGTAGTCTTTGTGTTGTGGTAGTCTGTGTGTTGTGGTAGTCTGTGTGTTGTGGTAGTCTGTGTGATGTGGTAGTCTTTGTGTTGTGGTAGTCTGTGTGTTGTGGTAGTCTGAGGGTTGTGGTAGTCTGAGGGTTGTGGTAGTCTGTGTTTTGTGGTAGTCTGTGTGTTGTGGTAGTCTGAGGGTTGTGGTAGTCTGAGGGTTGTGGTAGTCTGTGTGTTGTGGTAGTCTGTGTGTTGTGGTAGTCTGTGTGTTGTGGTTGTGTGTGTGTTGTAGTAGTCTGAGGGTTGTGGTAGTCTTAGTGTTGTGGTAGTCTGTATGTTGTGGTAGTCTGAGAGTTGTGGTAGTCTGTGTGTTGTGGTAGTCTGTGTGTTGTGGTAGTCTGTGTGTTGTGGTAGTATGTGTGTTGTGGTTGTGTGTGTGTTGTGGTAGTCTGTGTGTTGTGGTAGTCTGAGGGTTGTGGTAGTCTGAGTGTTGTGGTAGTGTGTGTGTTGTGGTAGTCTGAGTGTTGTGGTAGTCTGTGTGATGTGGTAGTCTGTGTGTTGTGGTAGTCTGACGGTTGTGGTAGTCTGAGTGTTGTGGTAGTCTGAGTGTTGTGGTAGTCTGAGTGTTGTGGTAGTCTGTGTGTTGTGGTAGTCTGAGGGTTGTGGTAGTCTTAGTGTTGTGGTAGTCTGAGGGTTGTGGTAGTCTGAGTGTTGTGGTAGTGTGAGGGTTGTGGTAGTCTGTGTGTTGTGGTAGTCTGTGTGTTGTGGTGGTCTGAGTGTTGTGGTAGTCTGTGTGTTGTGGTAGTCTGAGAGTTGTGGTAGTCTGTGTGTTGTGGTAGTCTGAGTGTTGTGGTAGTCTGTGTGTTGTAGTAGTCTGAGTGTTGTGGTAGTCTGAGTGTTGTGGTAGTCTGTGTGTTGTGGTAGTCTGAGGGTTGTGGTAGTCTGAGTGTTGTGGTAGTCTGTGTGTTGTAGTAGTCTGAGTGTTGTGGTAGTCTGTGTGTTGTAGTAGTCTGAGTGTTGTGGTAGTCTGTGTGTTGTGGTAGTCTGAGGGTTGTGGTAGTCTGAGGGTTGTGGTAGTCTGTGTGTTGTGGTAGTCTGTGTGTTGTGGTGGTCTGAGTGTTGTGGTAGTCTGGGTGTTGTGGTAGTCTGAGAGTTGTGGTAGTCTGTGTGTTGTGGTAGTCTGAAGGTTGTGGTAGTCTGAGTGTTGTGGTAGTCTGTGTGTTGTAGTAGTCTGTGTGTTGTGGTAGTCTGTGTGTTGTGGTAGTCTGTGTGTTGTGGTAATCTGTGTGATGTGGTAGTCTTTGTGTTGTGGTAGTCTGTGTGTTGTGGTAGTCTGAGGGTTGTGGTAGTCTGAGGGTTGTGGTAGTCTGTGTGTTGTGGTAGTCTGTGTTTTGTGGTAGTCTGTGTGATGTGGTAGTCTGAGGGTTGTGGTAGTCTGAGGGTTGTGGTAGTCTGTGTTTTGTGGTAGTCTGTGTGTTGTGGTAGTCTGAGGGTTGTGGTAGTCTGAGGGTTGTGGTAGTCTGTGTGTTGTGGTAGTCTGTGTGTTGTGGTAGTCTGAGAGTTGTGGTAGTCTGTGTGTTGTGGTAGTCTGTGTGTTGTGGTAGTCTGAGAGTTGTGGTAGTCTGTGTGTTGTGGTAGTCTGTTTGGTGTGGTAGTCTGTGTGTTGTGGAAGTCTGTGTGTTGTGGTTGTGTGTGTGTTGTGGTAGTCTGTGTGTTGTGGTAGTCTGAGGGTTGTGGTAGTCTGAGTGTTGTGGTAGTGTGTGTGTTGTGGTAGTCTGAGTGTTGTGGTAGTGTGTGTGTTGTGGTAGTCTGAGGGTTGTGGTAGTCTGTGTGTTGTGGTAGTCTGTGTATTGTGGTAGTCTGTGTGTTGTGGTAGTCTGTGTATTGTGGTAGTCTGAGGGTTGTGGTAGTCTGTGTGTTGTGGTAGTCTGTGTATTGTGGTAGTCTGAGGGTTGTGGTAGTCTGAGGGTTGTGGTAGTCTGAGTGTTGTGGTATGTGTGTGTTGTGGTAGTCTGAGTGTTGTGGTAGTGTGTGTGTTGTGGTAGTCTGAGGGTTGTGGTAGTCTGTGTGTTGTGGTAGTCTGTGTATTGTGGTAGTCTGTGTGTTGTGGTAGTCTGTGTATTGTGGTAGTCTGAGGGTTGTGGTAGTCTGTGTGTTGTGGTAGTCTGTGTATTGTGGTAGTCTGAGGGTTGTGGTAGTCTGAGGGTTGTGGTAGTCTGAGGGTTGTGGTAGTCTGAGGGTTGTGGTAGTCTGAGTGTTGTAGTAGTCTGTGTGTTGTGGTAGTCTGTGTGTTGTGGAAGTCTGAGGGTTGTGGTAGTCTGTGAGTTGTGGTAGTCTGAGGGTTGTGGTAGTCTGAGGGTTGTGGTAGTCTGTGTGTTGTGGTACTGTGTGTGTTGTGGTAGTCTGTGTGTTGTGGTAGTCTGAGGGTTGTGGTAGTCTGTGTGTTGTGGTAGTGTGTGTGTTGTGGTAGTGTGTGTTGTGGTAGTCTGAAGGTTGTGGTAGTCTGAGGGTTGTGGTAGTCTGAGGGTTGTGGTAGTCTGTGTGTTGTGGTAGTCTGAGGGTTGTGGTAGTCTGTGTGTTGTGGTAGTGTGTGTGTTGTGGTAGTGTGTGTGTTGTGGTAGTCTGTGTGTTGTGGTAGTCTGAGGGTTGTGGTAGTCTGAGTGTTGTGGTAGTGTGTGTGTTGTGGTAGTCTGAGTGTTGTGGTAGTGTGTGTGTTGTGGTAGTCTGAGGGTTGTGGTAGTCTGTGTGTTGTGGTAGTCTGTGTATTGTGGTAGTCTGTGTGTTGTGGTAGTCTGTGTATTGTGGTAGTCTGAGGGTTGTGGTAGTCTGTGTGTTGTGGTAGTCTGTGTATTGTGGTAGTCTGAGGGTTGTGGTAGTCTGAGGGTTGTGGTAGTCTGAGTGTTGTGGTATGTGTGTGTTGTGGTAGTCTGAGTGTTGTGGTAGTGTGTGTGTTGTGGTAGTCTGAGGGTTGTGGTAGTCTGTGTGTTGTGGTAGTCTGTGTATTGTGGTAGTCTGTGTGTTGTGGTAGTCTGTGTATTGTGGTAGTCTGAGGGTTGTGGTAGTCTGTGTGTTGTGGTAGTCTGTGTATTGTGGTAGTCTGAGGGTTGTGGTAGTCTGAGGGTTGTGGTAGTCTGAGGGTTGTGGTAGTCTGAGGGTTGTGGTAGTCTGAGTGTTGTGGTAGTCTGTGTGTTGTGGTAGTCTGTGTGTTGTGGAAGTCTGAGGGTTGTGGTAGTCTGTGAGTTGTGGTAGTCTGAGGGTTGTGGTAGTCTGAGGGTTGTGGTAGTCTGTGTGTTGTGGTACTGTGTGTGTTGTGGTAGTCTGTGTGTTGTGGTAGTCTGAGGGTTGTGGTAGTCTGTGTGTTGTGGTAGTGTGTGTGTTGTGGTAGTGTGTGTTGTGGTAGTCTGAAGGTTGTGGTAGTCTGAGGGTTGTGGTAGTCTGAGGGTTGTGGTAGTCTGTGTGTTGTGGTAGTCTGAGGGTTGTGGTAGTCTGTGTGTTGTGGTAGTGTGTGTGTTGTGGTAGTGTGTGTGTTGTGGTAGTCTGAGGGTTGTGGTAGTCTGAGGGTTGTGGTAGTCTGAGGGTTGTGGTAGTCTGAGGGTTGTGGTAGTCTGAGGGTTGTGGTAGTCTGTGTGTTGTGGTAGTCTGAGGGTTGTGGTAGTCTGTGTGTTGTGGTAGTGTGTGTGTTGTGGTAGTGTGTGTGTTGTGGTAGTCTGAGGGTTGTGGTAGTCTGAGTGTTGTGGTAGTCTGAGGGTTGTGGTAGTGTGTGTGTTGTGGTAGTCTGTGTGTTGTGGTAGTGTGTGTGTTGTGGTAGTCTGTGTGTTGTGGTAGTCTGTGTGTTGTGGTAGTCTGAGGGTTGTGGTAGTCTGTGAGTTGTGGTAGTCTGAGGGTTGTGGTAGTCTGTGTGTTGTGGTAGTCTGTGTGTTGTGGTAGTCTGTGAGTTGTGGTAGTCTGTGTGTTGTGGTAGTCTGAGGGTTGTGGTAGTCTGAGTGTTGTGGTAGTGTGTGTGTTGTGGTAGTCTGAGTGTTGTGGTAGTGTGTGTGTTGTGGTAGTCTGAGGGTTGTGGTAGTCTGTGTGTTGTGGTAGTCTGTGTGTTGTGGTAGTGTGTGTGTTGTGGTAGTCTGTGTGTTGTGGTAGTCTGTGTGTTGTGGTAGTCTGTGTGTTGTGGAAGTCTGAGGGTTGTGGTAGTCTGTGAGTTGTGGTAGTCTGAGGGTTGTGGTAGTCTGTGTGTTGTGGTAGTCTGTGTGTTGTGGTAGTCTGTGTGTTGTGGTAGTCTGTGTGTTGTGGTAGTCTGAGGGTTGTGGTAGTCTGAGTGTTGTGGTAGTGTGTGTGTTGTGGTAGTCTGAGTGTTGTGGTAGTGTGTGTGTTGTGGTAGTCTGAGGGTTGTGGTAGTCTGTGTGTTGTGGTAGTCTGTGTATTGTGGTAGTCTGTGTGTTGTGGTAGTCTGTGTATTGTGGTAGTCTGAGGGTTGTGGTAGTCTGTGTGTTGTGGTAGTCTGTGTATTGTGGTAGTCTGAGGGTTGTGGTAGTCTGTGTGTTGTGGTAGTCTGAGTGTTGTGGTATGTGTGTGTTGTGGTAGTCTGAGTGTTGTGGTAGTGTGTGTGTTGTGGTAGTCTGAGTGTTGTGGTAGTGTGTGTGTTGTGGTAGTCTGAGGGTTGTGGTAGTCTGTGTGTTGTGGTAGTCTGTGTATTGTGGTAGTCTGTGTGTTGTGGTAGTCTGTGTATTGTGGTAGTCTGAGGGTTGTGGTAGTCTGTGTGTTGTGGTAGTCTGTGTATTGTGGTAGTCTGAGGGTTGTGGTAGTCTGAGGGTTGTGGTAGTCTGAGTGTTGTGGTATGTGTGTGTTGTGGTAGTCTGAGTGTTGTGGTAGTGTGTGTGTTGTGGTAGTCTGAGGGTTGTGGTAGTCTGTGTGTTGTGGTAGTCTGTGTATTGTGGTAGTCTGTGTGTTGTGGTAGTCTGTGTGTTGTGGTAGTCTGAGGGTTGTGGTAGTCTGTGTGTTGTGGTAGTCTGTGTGTTGTGGTAGTCTGAGGGTTGTGGTAGTCTGAGGGTTGTGGTAGTCTGAGGGTTGTGGTAGTCTGAGTGTTGTGGTAGTCTGTGTGTTGTGGTAGTCTGAGTGTTGTGGTAGTCTGTGAGTTGTGGTAGTCTGAGGGTTGTGGTAGTCTGTATGTTGTGGTAGTCTGTGTGTTGTGGTAGTGTGTGTGTTGTGGTAGTGTGTGTTGTGGTAGTCTGAAGGTTGTGGTAGTCTGAGGGTTGTGGTAGTCTGAGGGTTGTGGTAGTCTGTGTGTTGTGGTAGTCTGAGGGTTGTGGTAGTCTGTGTGTTGTGGTAGTGTGTGTGTTGTGGTAGTGTGTGTGTTGTGGTAGTCTGAGGGTTGTGGTAGTCTGAGGGTTGTGGTAGTCTGAGGGTTGTGGTAGTCTGAGGGTTGTGGTAGTCTGAGGGTTGTGGTAGTCTGTGTGTTGTGGTAGTCTGAGGGTTGTGGTAGTCTGTGTGTTGTGGTAGTGTGTGTGTTGTGGTAGTGTGTGTGTTGTGGTAGTCTGAGGGTTGTGGTAGTCTGAGTGTTGTGGTAGTCTGAGGGTTGTGGTAGTCTGTGAGTTGTGGTAGTCTGAGGGTTGTGGTAGTCTGTGTGTTGTGGTAGTCTGTGTGTTGTGGTAGTCTGTGAGTTGTGGTAGTCTGTGTGTTGTGGTAGTCTGAGGGTTGTGGTAGTCTGAGTGTTGTGGTTGTGTGTGTGTTGTGGTAGTCTGAGTGTTGTGGTAGTGTGTGTTGTGGTAGTCTGAGGGTTGTGGTAGTCTGTGTGTTGTGGTAGTCTGTGTGTTGTGGTAGTGTGTGTGTTGTGGTTGTCTGTGTGTTGTGGTAGTCTGTGTGTTGTGGTAGTCTGTGTGTTGTGGAAGTCTGAGGGTTGTGGTAGTCTGTGAGTTGTGGTAGTCTGAGGGTTGTGGTAGTCTGTGTGTTGTGGTAGTCTGTGTGTTGTGGTAGTCTGTGTGTTGTGGTAGTCTGTGTGTTGTGGTAGTCTGAGGGTTGTGGTAGTCTGAGTGTTGTGGTAGTGTGTGTGTTGTGGTAGTCTGAGTGTTGTGGTAGTGTGTGTGTTGTGGTAGTCTGAGGGTTGTGGTAGTCTGTGTGTTGTGGTAGTCTGTGTATTGTGGTAGTCTGTGTGTTGTGGTAGTCTGTGTATTGTGGTAGTCTGAGGGTTGTGGTAGTCTGTGTGTTGTGGTAGTCTGTGTATTGTGGTAGTCTGAGGGTTGTGGTAGTCTGAGGGTTGTGGTAGTCTGAGTGTTGTGGTATGTGTGTGTTGTGGTAGTCTGAGTGTTGTGGTAGTGTGTGTGTTGTGGTAGTCTGAGGGTTGTGGTAGTCTGTGTGTTGTGGTAGTCTGTGTATTGTGGTAGTCTGTGTGTTGTGGTAGTCTGTGTATTGTGGTAGTCTGAGGGTTGTGGTAGTCTGTGTGTTGTGGTAGTCTGTGTATTGTGGTAGTCTGAGGGTTGTGGTAGTCTGAGGGTTGTGGTAGTCTGAGGGTTGTGGTAGTCTGAGTGTTGTGGTAGTCTGTGTGTTGTGGTAGTCTGAGTGTTGTGGTAGTCTGTGAGTTGTGGTAGTCTGAGGGTTGTGGTAGTCTGTATGTTGTGGTAGTCTGTGAGTTGTGGTAGTCTGAGGGTTGTGGTAGTCTGTGTGTTGTGGTAGTCTGTGTGTTGTGGTAGTCTGTGTGTTGTGGTAGTCTGTGTGTTGTGGTAGTGTGTGTGTTGTGGTAGTGTGTGTTGTGGTAGTCTGAGGGTTGTGGTAGTCTGTGTGTTGTGGTAGTGTGTGTGTTGTGGTAGTCTGTGTGTTGTGGTAGTCTGAGGGTTGTGGTAGTGTGTGTGTTGTGGTAGTCTGTGTGTTGTGGTAGTCTGTGTGTTGTGGTAGTCTGAGGGTTGTGGTAGTGTGTGTTGTGGTAGTCTGTGTGTTGTGGTAGTGTGTGTGTTGTGGTAGTCTGTGTGTTGTGGTAGTCTGTGTGTTGTGGTAGTCTGTGTGTTGTGGTAGTCTGTGTGTTGTGGTAGTCTGTGTTTTGTGGTAGTCTGTGTGTTGTAGTAGTCTGTGTGTTGTGGTAGTGTGTGTTGTGGTAGTCTGAGGGTTGTGGTAGTCTGTGTGTTGTGGTAGTGTGTGTGTTGTGGTAGTCTGTGTGTTGTGGTAGGCTGTGTTGTGGTAGTCTGTGTGTTGTAGTAGTCTGTGTTGTGGTAGTGTGTGTTGTGGTAGTGTGTGTTGTGGTAGTCTGAGGGTTGTGGTAGTCTGAGGGTTGTGGTAGTCTGTGTGTTGTGGTAGTCTGTGTGTTGTGGTAGTCTGTGTGTTGTGGTAGTGTGTGTGTTGTGGTAGTCTGTGTGTTGTGGTAGTCTGTGTGTTGTGGTAGTCTGAGGGTTGTGGTAGTCTGAGGGTTGTGGTAGTCTGTGTGTTGTGGTAGTGTGTGTGTTGTGGTAGTCTGTGTGTTGTGGTAGTCTGAGGGTTGTGGTAGTCTGTGTGTTGTGGTAGTGTGTGTGTGTTGTGGTAGTGTGTGTGTGTTGTGGTAGTCTGTGTGTTGTGGTAGTCTGAGGGTTGTGGTAGTCTGTGTGTTGTGGTAGTCTGAGTGTTGTGGTAGTCTGTGTGTTGTGGTAGTGTGTGTGTTGTGGTAGTGTGTGTGTTGTGGTAGTCTGAGGGTTGTGGTAGTCTGTGTGTTGTGGTAGTCTGTGTGTTGTGGTAGTCTGAGTGTTGTGGTAGTGTGTGTGTTGTGGTAGCCTGTGTGTTGTGGTAGTGTGTGTGTTGTGGTAGTCTGTGTATTGTGGTAGTCTGTGTGTTGTGGTAGTCTGTGTGTTGTGGTAGTCTGTGTGTTGTGGTAGTCTGTGTGTTGTGGTAGTCTGTGTGTTGTGGTAGTGTGTGTGTTGTGGTAGTCTGAGGGTTGTGGTAGTCTGAGGGTTGTGGTAGTCTGTGTGTTGTGGTAGTCTGTGTGTTGTGGTAGTCTGATTGTTGTGGTAGTCTGAGGGTTGTGGTAGTCTGTGTGTTGTGGTAGTCTGTGTGTTGTGGTAGTCTGTGTGTTGTGGTAGTCTGTGTGCTGTGGTAGTCTGTGTGTTGTGGTAGTGTGTGTGTTGTGGTAGTCTGAGGGTTGTGGTAGTCTGAGGGTTGTGGTAGTCTGTGTGTTGTGGTAGTCTGTGTGTTGTGGTAGTCTGAGGGTTGTGGTAGTCTGAGGGTTGTGGTAGTCTGTGTGTTGTGGTAGTCTGTGTGTTGTGGTAGTCTGAGGGTTGTGGTAGTCTGAGGGTTGTGGTAGTCTGTGTGTTGTGGTAGTCTGTGTGTTGTGGTAGTCTGAGGGTTGTGGTAGTCTGTGTGTTGTGGTACTGTGTGTGTTGTGGTAGTCTGTGTGTTGTGGTAGTCTGAGGGTTGTGGTAGTCTGTGTGTTGTGGTAGTGTGTGTGTTGTGGTAGTGTGTGTTGTGGTAGTCTGAAGGTTGTGGTAGTCTGAGGGTTGTGGTAGTCTGAGGGTTGTGGTAGTCTGTGTGTTGTGGTCGTCTGAGGGTTGTGGTAGTCTGTGTGTTGTGGTAGTAGTGTGTGTGTTGTGGTAGTGTGTGTGTTGTGGTAGTCTGAGGGTTGTGGTAGTCTGAGGGTTGTGGTAGTCTGAGGGTTGTGGTAGTCTGAGGGTTGTGGTAGTCTGAGGGTTGTGGTAGTCTGAGGGTTGTGGTAGTCTGAGGGTTGTGGTAGTCTGAGGGTTGTGGTAGTCTGTGGGTTGTGGTAGTCTGAGGGTTGTGGTAGTCTGAGGGTTGTGGTAGTCTGAGGGTTGTGGTAGTCTGAGGGTTGTGGTAGTCTGAGGGTTGTGGTAGTGTGTGTGTTGTGGTAGTCTGTGTGTTGTGGTAGTGTGTGTGTTGTGGTAGTCTGTGTGTTGTGGTAGTCTGTGTGTTGTGGAAGTCTGAGGGTTGTGGTAGTCTGTGAGTTGTGGTAGTCTGAGGGTTGTGGTAGTCTGTGTGTTGTGGTAGTCTGTGTGTTGTGGTAGTCTGTGAGTTGTGGTAGTCTGTGTGTTGTGGTAGTCTGAGGGTTGTGGTAGTCTGAGTGTTGTGGTAGTGTGTGTGTTGTGGTAGTCTGAGTGTTGTGGTAGTGTGTGTGTTGTGGTAGTCTGAGGGTTGTGGTAGTCTGTGTGTTGTGGTAGTCTGTGTGTTGTGGTAGTGTGTGTGTTGTGGTAGTCTGTGTGTTGTGGTAGTCTGTGTGTTGTGGTAGTCTGTGTGTTGTGGTAGTCTGAGGGTTGTGGTAGTCTGTGAGTTGTGGTAGTCTGAGGGTTGTGGTAGTCTGTGTGTTGTGGTAGTCTGTGTGTTGTGGTACTGTGTGTGTTGTGGTAGTCTGTGTGTTGTGGTAGTCTGAGGGTTGTGGTAGTCTGTGTGTTGTGGTAGTGTGTGTGTTGTGGTAGTGTGTGTTGTGGTAGTCTGAAGGTTGTGGTAGTCTGAGGGTTGTGGTAGTCTGAGGGTTGTGGTAGTCTGTGTGTTGTGGTAGTCTGAGGGTTGTGGTAGTCTGTGTGTTGTGGTAGTGTGTGTGTTGTGGTAGTGTGTGTGTTGTGGTAGTCTGAGTGTTGTGGTAGTCTGAGGGTTGTGGTAGTCTGAGGGTTGTGGTAGTCTGAGGGTTGTGGTAGTCTGAGGGTTGTGGTAGTCTGAGGGTTGTGGTAGTCTGTGTGTTGTGGTAGTCTGAGGGTTGTGGTAGTCTGTGTGTTGTGGTAGTGTGTGTGTTGTGGTAGTGTGTGTGTTGTGGTAGTCTGAGGGTTGTGGTAGTCTGAGTGTTGTGGTAGTCTGAGGGTTGTGGTAGTGTGTGTGTTGTGGTAGTCTGTGTGTTGTGGTAGTGTGTGTGTTGTGGTAGTCTGTGTGTTGTGGTAGTCTGTGTGTTGTGGTAGTCTGAGGGTTGTGGTAGTCTGTGTGTTGTGGTAGTCTGAGGGTTGTGGTAGTCTGTGTGTTGTGGTAGTCTGTGTGTTGTGGTAGTCTGTGAGTTGTGGTAGTCTGTGTGTTGTGGTAGTCTGAGGGTTGTGGTAGTCTGAGTGTTGTGGTAGTGTGTGTGTTGTGGTAGTCTGAGTGTTGTGGTAGTGTGTGTGTTGTGGTAGTCTGAGGGTTGTGGTAGTCTGTGTGTTGTGGTAGTCTGTGTGTTGTGGTAGTGTGTGTGTTGTGGTAGTCAGTGTGTTGTGGTAGTCTGTGTGTTGTGGTAGTCTGTGTGTTGTGGTAGTCTGAGGGTTGTGGTAGTCTGTGAGTTGTGGTAGTCTGAGGGTTGTGGTAGTCTGTGTGTTGTGGTAGTCTGTGTGTTGTGGTAGTCTGTGTGTTGTGGTAGTCTGTGTGTTGTGGTAGTGTGTGTGTTGTGGTAGTCTGAGGGTTGTGGTAGTCTGTGTGTTGTGGTAGTCTGTGTATTGTGGTAGTCTGTGTGTTGTGGTAGTCTGTGTATTGTGGTAGTCTGAGGGTTGTGGTAGTCTGTGTGTTGTGGTAGTCTGAGGGTTGTGGTAGTCTGTGTGTTGTGGTAGTGTGTGTGTTGTGGTAGTCTGTGTGTTGTGGTAGTCTGTGTGTTGTGGTAGTCTGAGGGTTGTGGTAGTCTGTGAGTTGTGGTAGTCTGAGGGTTGTGGTAGTCTGTGTGTTGTGGTAGTCTGTGTGTTGTGGTAGTCTGTGAGTTGTGGTAGTCTGTGTGTTGTGGTAGTCTGAGGGTTGTGGTAGTCTGAGTGTTGTGGTAGTGTGTGTGTTGTGGTAGTCTGAGTGTTGTGGTAGTGTGTGTGTTGTGGTAGTCTGAGGGTTGTGGTAGTCTGTGTGTTGTGGTAGTCTGTGTGTTGTGGTAGTGTGTGTGTTGTGGTAGTCTGTGTGTTGTGGTAGTCTGTGTGTTGTGGTAGTCTGTGTGTTGTGGAAGTCTGAGGGTTGTGGTAGTCTGTGAGTTGTGGTAGTCTGAGGGTTGTGGTAGTCTGTGTGTTGTGGTAGTCTGTGTGTTGTGGTAGTCTGTGTGTTGTGGTAGTCTGTGTGTTGTGGTAGTCTGAGGGTTGTGGTAGTCTGAGTGTTGTGGTAGTGTGTGTGTTGTGGTAGTCTGAGTGTTGTGGTAGTGTGTGTGTTGTGGTAGTCTGAGGGTTGTGGTAGTCTGTGTGTTGTGGTAGTCTGTGTATTGTGGTAGTCTGTGTGTTGTGGTAGTCTGTGTATTGTGGTAGTCTGAGTGTTGTGGTAGTCTGTGTGTTGTGGTAGTCTGTGTATTGTGGTAGTCTGAGGGTTGTGGTAGTCTGAGGGTTGTGGTAGTCTGAGTGTTGTGGTATGTGTGTGTTGTGGTAGTCTGAGTGTTGTGGTAGTGTGTGTGTTGTGGTAGTCTGAGGGTTGTGGTAGTCTGTGTGTTGTGGTAGTCTGTGTATTGTGGTAGTCTGTGTGTTGTGGTAGTCTGTGTATTGTGGTAGTCTGAGGGTTGTGGTAGTCTGTGTTTTGTGGTAGTCTGTGTATTGTGGTAGTCTGAGGGTTGTGGTAGTCTGAGGGTTGTGGTAGTCTGAGGGTTGTGGTAGTCTGAGGGTTGTGGTAGTCTGAGTGTTGTGGTAGTCTGTGTGTTGTGGTAGTCTGAGTGTTGTGGTAGTCTGTGAGTTGTGGTAGTCTGAGGGTTGTGGTAGTCTGTATGTTGTGGTAGTCTGTGAGTTGTGGTAGTCTGAGGGTTGTGGTAGTTTGAGTGTTGTGGTAGTCTGTGAGTTGTGGTAGTCTGTGTGTTGTGGTAGTCTGAGGGTTGTGGTAGTCTGTGTGTTGTGGTAGTCTGTGTGTTGTGGTAGTGTGTGTTGTGGTAGTCTGAGGGTTGTGGTAGTCTGTGTGTTGTGGTAGTGTGTGTGTTGTGGTAGTCTGTGTGTTGTGGTAGTGTGTGTTGTGGTAGTCTGAGGGTTGTGGTAGTCTGTGTGTTGTGGTAGTCTGTGTGTTGTGGTAGTCTGTGTGTTGTGGTAGTCTGTGTGTTGTGGTAGTGTGTGTGTTGTGGTAGTGTGTGTTGTGGTAGTCTGAGGGTTGTGGTGGTAGTGTGTGTGTTGTGGTAGTGTGTGTGTTGTGGTAGTCTGTGTGTTGTGGTAGTCTGAGGGTTGTGGTAGTGTGTGTGTTGTGGTAGTCTGTGTGTTGTGGTAGAATGTGTGTTGTGGTAGTCTGAGGGTTGTGGTAGTGTGTGTTGTGGTAGTCTGTGTGTTGTGGTAGTCTGTGTGTTGTGGTAGTCTGTGTGTTGTGGTAGTCTGTGTTTTGTGGTAGTCTGTGTGTTGTAGTAGTCTGTGTGTTGTGGTAGTGTGTGTTGTGGTAGTCTGAGGGTTGTGGTAGTCTGTGTGTTGTGGTAGTGTGTGTGTTGTGGTAGTCTGTGTGTTGTGGTAGGCTGTGTTGTGGTAGTCTGTGTGTTGTAGTAGTCTGTGTTGTGGTAGTGTGTGTTGTGGTAGTGTGTGTTGTGGTAGTCTGAGGGTTGTGGTAGTCTGAGGGTTGTGGTAGTCTGTGTGTTGTGGTAGTCTGTGTGTTGTGGTAGTCTGTGTGTTGTGGTAGTGTGTGTGTTGTGGTAGTCTGTGTGTTGTGGTAGTCTGTGTGTTGTGGTAGTCTGAGGGTTGTGGTAGTCTGAGGGTTGTGGTAGTCTGTGTGTTGTGGTAGTGTGTGTGTTGTGGTAGTCTGTGTGTTGTGGTAGTCTGAGGGTTGTGGTAGTCTGTGTGTTGTGGTAGTGTGTGTGTGTTGTGGTAGTGTGTGTGTTGTGGTAGTCTGTGTGTTGTGGTAGTCTGAGGGTTGTGGTAGTCTGTGTGTTGTGGTAGTCTGAGTGTTGTGGTAGTCTGTGTGTTGTGGTAGTGTGTGTGTTGTGGTAGTCTGTGTGTTGTGGTAGTCTGAGGGTTGTGGTAGTCTGTGTGTTGTGGTAGTCTGTGTGTTGTGGTAGTCTGAGTGTTGTGGTAGTGTGTGTGTTGTGGTAGCCTGTGTGTTGTGGTAGTGTGTGTGTTGTGGTAGTCTGTGTGTTGTGGTAGTCTGTGTGTTGTGGTAGTCTGTGTGTTGTGGTAGTCTGTGTGTTGTGGTAGTCTGTGTGCTGTGGTAGTCTGTGTGTTGTGGTAGTGTGTGTGTTGTGTTAGTCTGAGGGTTGTGGTAGTCTGAGGGTTGTGGTAGTCTGTGTGTTGTGGTAGTCTGTGTGTTGTGGTAGTCTGAGGGTTGTGGTAGTCTGAGGGTTGTGGTAGTCTGTGTGTTGTGGTAGTCTGTGTGTTGTGGTAGTCTGTGTGTTGTGGTAGTCTGTGTGCTGTGGTAGTCTGTGTGTTGTGGTAGTGTGTGTGTTGTGGTAGTCTGAGGGTTGTGGTAGTCTGAGGGTTGTGGTAGTCTGTGTGTTGTGGTAGTCTGTGTGTTGTGGTAGTCTGAGGGTTGTGGTAGTCTGAGGGTTGTGGTAGTCTGTGTGTTGTGGTAGTCTGTGTGTTGTGGTAGTCTGTGTGTTGTGGTTGTGTGTGTGTTGTAGTAGTCTGAGGGTTGTGGTAGTCTTAGTGTTGTGATAGTCTGTGTGTTGTGGTAGTCTGAGAGTTGTGGTAGTGTGTGTGTTGTGGTAGTATGTATGTTGTGGTAGTCTGTGTGTTGTGGTAGTCTGTGTGTTGTGGTAGTCTGTGTGTTGTGGTTGTGTGTGTGTTGTGGTAGTCTGTGTGTTGTGGTAGTCTGAGGGTTGTGGTAGTCTGAGTGTTGTGGTAGTGTGTGTGTTGTGGTAGTCTGAGTGTTGTGGTAGTGTGTTGTTGTGGTAGTCTGAGGGTTGTGGTACTCTGTGTGTTGTGGTAGTCTGTGTATTGTGGTAGTCTGTGTGTTGTGGTAGTCTGTGTATTGTGGTAGTCTGAGGGTTGTGGTAGTCTGTGTGTTGTGGTAGTCTGTGTATTGTGTTAGTCTGAGGGTTGTGGTAGTCTGAGGGTTGTGGTAGTCTGAGTGTTGTGTTATGTGTGTGTTGTGGTAGTCTGAGTGTTGTGGTAGTGTGTGTGTTGTGGTAGTCTGAGGGTTGTGGTAGTCTGTGTGTTGTGGTAGTCTGTGTATTGTGGTAGTCTGTGTGTTGTGGTAGTCTGTGTTTTGTGGTAGTCTGAGGGTTGTGGTAGTCTGTGTGTTGTGGTAGTCTGAGGGTTGTGGTAGTCTGAGTGTTGTGGTAGTCTGTGTGTTGTAGTAGTCTGAGTGTTGTGGTAGTCTGTGTGTTGTAGTAGTCTGAGTGTTGTGGTAGTCTGAGGGTTGTGGTAGTCTGTGTGTTGTGGTAGTCTGTGTGTTGTGGTAGTCTGAGTGTTGTGGTAGTCTGTGTGTTGTGGTAGTCTGTGTGTTGTGGTAGTCTGTGTGTTGTGGTAGTCTGAGGGTTGTGGTAGTCTGAGGGTTGTGGTAGTCTGTGTGTTGTGGTAGTCTGTGTGTTGTGGTTGTCTGAGAGTTGTGGTAGTCTGTGTGTTGTGGTAGTCTGAGGGTTATGGTAGTCTGAGTGTTGAGGTAGTCTGTGTGTTGTAGTAGTCTGAGAGTTGTAGTAGTCTGTGTGTTGTGGTAGTCTGAGGGTTGTGGTAGTCTGAGTGTTGTGGTTGTCTGTGTGTTGTGGTAGTCTGAGTGCTGTGGTAGTCTGTGTGTTGTGGTAGTCTGTGTGTTGTGGTAGTCTGTGTGTTGTGGTAGTCTGAGTGTTGTGGTAGTGTGTGTGTTGTGGTAGTCTGTGTGTTGTGGTAGTCTGAGGGTTGTGGTAGTCTGAGTGTTGTGGTAGTCTGAGGGTTGTGGTAGTCTGTGTGTTGTGGTAGTCTGAGGGTTGTGGTAGTCTGAGTGTTGTGGTTGTCTGTGTGTTGTGGTAGTCTGAGTGCTGTGGTAGTCTGTGTGTTGTGGTAGTCTGTGTGTTGTGGTAGTCTGTGTGTTGTGGTAGTCTGAGTGTTGTGGTAGTGTGTGTGTTGTGGTAGTCTGTGTGTTGTGGTAGTGTGTGTGTTGTGGTAGTCTGTGTGTTGTGGTAGTCTGTGTGTTGTGGTAGTCTGTGTGTTGTGGTAGTCTGTGTGCTGTGGTAGTCTGTGTGTTGTGGTACTGTGTGTGTTGTGGTAGTTTGAGGGTTGTGGTAGTCTGAGGGTTGTGGTAGTCTGTGTGTTGTGGTAGTCTGTGTGTTGTGGTAGTCTGAGGGTTGTGGTAGTCTGTGTGTTGTGGTAGTCTGTGTGTTGTGGTAGTCTGTGTGTTGTGGTAGTCTGTGTGTTGTGGTAGTCTGAGGGTTGTGGTAGTCTGAGTGTTGTGGTAGTCTGAGTTTTGTGGTAGTCTGAGTGTTGTGGTAGTCTGAGTTTTGTGGTAGTCTGTGTGTTGTAGTAGTCTGAGTGTTGTGGTAGTCTGTGTGTTGTGGTAGTCTGTGTGTTGTGGTAGTCTGAGTGTTGTGGTAGTCTGAGTGTTGTGGTAGTCTGTGTGTTGTAGTAGTCTGAGTGTTGTGGTAGTCTGAGTGATGTGGTAGTCTGTGTGTTGTGGTAGTCTGAGGGTTGTGGTAGTCTGAGTGTTGTGGTAGTCTGTGTGTTGTGGTAGTCTGAGGGTTGTGGTAGTCTGAGTGTTGTGGTAGTCTGTGTGTTGTAGTAGTCTGAGTTTTGTGGTAGTCTGTGTGTTGTAGTAGTCTGAGTGTTGTGGTAGTCTGTGTGTTGTGGTAGTCTGTGTGTTGTGGTAGTCTGAGGGTTGTGGTAGTCTGAGTGTTGTGGTAGTCTGAGTGTTGTGGTAGTCTGTGTGTTGTGGTAGTCTGAGTGTTGTGGTAGTCTGAGGGTTGTGGTAGTCTGTGTGTTGTGGTAGTCTGTGTGTTGTGGTAGTCTGAGTGTTGTGGTAGTCTGTGTGTTGTGGTAGTCTGTGTGTTGTGGTAGTCTGAGGGTTGTGGTAGTCTGAGGGTTGTGGTAGTCTGTGTGTTGTGGTAGTCTGTGTGTTGTGGTGGTCTGAGTGTTGTGGTAGTCTGTGTGTTGTGGTAGTCTGAGAGTTGTGGTAGTCTGTGTGTTGTGGTAGTCTGAGGGTTGTGGTAGTCTGAGTGTTGTGGTAGTCTGTGTGTTGTAGTAGTCTGAGAGTTGTGGTAGTCTGTGTGTTGTAGTAGTCTGAGAGTTGTGGTAGTCTGTGTGTTGTGGTAGTCTGAGGGTTGTGGTAGTCTGTGTGTTGTGGTAGTCTGTGTGTTGTGGTAGTCTGTGTGCTGTGGTAGTCTGTGTGTTGTGGTAGTGTGTGTGTTGTGGTAGTCTGAGGGTTGTGGTAGTCTGAGGGTTGTGGTAGTCTGTGTGTTGTGGTAGTCTGTGTGTTGTGGTAGTCTGAGGGTTGTGGTAGTCTGAGGGTTGTGGTAGTCTGTGTGTTGTGGTAGTCTGTGTGTTGTGGTAGTCTGTGTGTTGTGGTTGTGTGTGTGTTGTAGTAGTCTGAGGGTTGTGGTAGTCTTAGTGTTGTGATAGTCTGTGTGTTGTGGTAGTCTGAGAGTTGTGGTAGTGTGTGTGTTGTGGTAGTATGTATGTTGTGGTAGTCTGTGTGTTGTGGTAGTCTGTGTGTTGTGGTAGTCTGTGTGTTGTGGTTGTGTGTGTGTTGTGGTAGTCTGTGTGTTGTGGTAGTCTGAGGGTTGTGGTAGTCTGAGTGTTGTGGTAGTGTGTGTGTTGTGGTAGTCTGAGTGTTGTGGTAGTGTGTTTGTTGTGGTAGTCTGAGGGTTGTGGTACTCTGTGTGTTGTGGTAGTCTGTGTATTGTGGTAGTCTGTGTGTTGTGGTAGTCTGTGTATTGTGGTAGTCTGAGGGTTGTGGTAGTCTGTGTGTTGTGGTAGTCTGTGTATTGTGTTAGTCTGAGGGTTGTGGTAGTCTGAGGGTTGTGGTAGTCTGAGTGTTGTGTTATGTGTGTGTTGTGGTAGTCTGAGTGTTGTGGTAGTGTGTGTGTTGTGGTAGTCTGAGGGTTGTGGTAGTCTGTGTGTTGTGGTAGTCTGTGTATTGTGGTAGTCTGTGTGTTGTGGTAGTCTGTGTTTTGTGGTAGTCTGAGGGTTGTGGTAGTCTGTGTGTTGTGGTAGTCTGAGGGTTGTGGTAGTCTGAGTGTTGTGGTAGTCTGTGTGTTGTAGTAGTCTGAGTGTTGTGGTAGTCTGTGTGTTGTAGTAGTCTGAGTGTTGTGGTAGTCTGAGGGTTGTGGTAGTCTGTGTGTTGTGGTAGTCTGTGTGTTGTGGTAGTCTGAGTGTTGTGGTAGTCTGTGTGTTGTGGTAGTCTGTGTGTTGTGGTAGTCTGTGTGTTGTGGTAGTCTGAGGGTTGTGGTAGTCTGAGGGTTGTGGTAGTCTGTGTGTTGTGGTAGTCTGTGTGTTGTGGTTGTCTGAGAGTTGTGGTAGTCTGTGTGTTGTGGTAGTCTGAGGGTTATGGTAGTCTGAGTGTTGAGGTAGTCTGTGTGTTGTAGTAGTCTGAGAGTTGTAGTAGTCTGTGTGTTGTGGTAGTCTGAGGGTTGTGGTAGTCTGAGTGTTGTGGTTGTCTGTGTGTTGTGGTAGTCTGAGTGCTGTGGTAGTCTGTGTGTTGTGGTAGTCTGTGTGTTGTGGTAGTCTGTGTGTTGTGGTAGTCTGAGTGTTGTGGTAGTGTGTGTGTTGTGGTAGTCTGTGTGTTGTGGTAGTCTGAGGGTTGTGGTAGTCTGAGTGTTGTGGTAGTCTGAGGGTTGTGGTAGTCTGTGTGTTGTGGTAGTCTGAGGGTTGTGGTAGTCTGAGTGTTGTGGTTGTCTGTGTGTTGTGGTAGTCTGAGTGCTGTGGTAGTCTGTGTGTTGTGGTAGTCTGTGTGTTGTGGTAGTCTGTGTGTTGTGGTAGTCTGAGTGTTGTGGTAGTGTGTGTGTTGTGGTAGTCTGTGTGTTGTGGTAGTGTGTGTGTTGTGGTAGTCTGTGTGTTGTGGTAGTCTGTGTGTTGTGGTAGTCTGTGTGTTGTGGTAGTCTGTGTGCTGTGGTAGTCTGTGTGTTGTGGTACTGTGTGTGTTGTGGTAGTTTGAGGGTTGTGGTAGTCTGAGGGTTGTGGTAGTCTGTGTGTTGTGGTAGTCTGTGTGTTGTGGTAGTCTGAGGGTTGTGGTAGTCTGTGTGTTGTGGTAGTCTGTGTGTTGTGGTAGTCTGTGTGTTGTGGTAGTCTGTGTGTTGTGGTAGTCTGAGGGTTGTGGTAGTCTGAGTGTTGTGGTAGTCTGAGTTTTGTGGTAGTCTGAGTGTTGTGGTAGTCTGAGTTTTGTGGTAGTCTGTGTGTTGTAGTAGTCTGAGTGTTGTGGTAGTCTGTGTGTTGTGGTAGTCTGTGTGTTGTGGTAGTCTGCGTGCTGTGGTAGTCTGAGTGTTGTGGTAGTCTGTGTGTTGTAGTAGTCTGAGTGTTGTGGTAGTCTGAGTGATGTGGTAGTCTGTGTGTTGTGGTAGTCTGAGGGTTGTGGTAGTCTGAGTGTTGTGGTAGTCTGTGTGTTGTGGTAGTCTGAGGGTTGTGGTAGTCTGAGTGTTGTGGTAGTCTGTGTGTTGTAGTAGTCTGAGTTTTGTGGTAGTCTGTGTGTTGTAGTAGTCTGAGTGTTGTGGTAGTCTGTGTGTTGTGGTAGTCTGTGTGTTGTGGTAGTCTGAGGGTTGTGGTAGTCTGAGTGTTGTGGTAGTCTGAGTGTTGTGGTAGTCTGTGTGTTGTAGTAGTCTGAGTGTTGTGGTAGTCTGAGGGTTATGGTAGTCTGTGTGTTGTGGTAGTCTGTGTGTTGTGGTAGTCTGAGTGTTGTGGTAGTCTGTGTGTTGTGGTAGTCTGTGTGTTGTGGTAGTCTGAGGGTTGTGGTAGTCTGAGGGTTGTGGTAGTCTGTGTGTTGTGGTAGTCTGTGTGTTGTGGTGGTCTGAGTGTTGTGGTAGTCTGTGTGTTGTGGTAGTCTGAGAGTTGTGGTAGTCTGTGTGTTGTGGTAGTCTGAGGGTTGTGGTAGTCTGAGTGTTGTGGTAGTCTGTGTGTTGTAGTAGTCTGAGAGTTGTGGTAGTCTGTGTGTTGTAGTAGTCTGAGAGTTGTGGTAGTCTGTGTGTTGTGGTAGTCTGAGGGTTGTGGTAGTCTGAGTGTTGTGGTAGTCTGAGTGTTGTGGTAGTCTGTGTGTTGTAGTAGTCTGAGTGTTGTGGTAGTCTGAGGGTTATGGTAGTCTGTGTGTTGTGGTAGTGTGTGTGTTTTGGTAGTCTGTGTGTTGTGGTAGTCTGAGGGTTGTGGTAGTGTGTGTGTTGTGGTAGTCTGTGTGTTGTGGTAGTCTGAGGGTTGTGGTAGTGTGTGTGTTGTGGTAGTCTGTGTGTTGTGGTAGTGTGTGTGTTGTGGTAGTCTGTGTGTTGTGGTAGTCTGTGTGTTGTGGTAGTCTGTGTGTTGTGGTAGTGTGTGTGTTGTGGTAGTCTGTGTGTTGTGGTAGTCTGAGGGTTGTGGTAGTGTGTGTGTTGAGGTAGTCTGTGTGTTGTGGGAGTGTGTGTGTTGTGGTAGTCTGTGTGTTGTGGTAGTCTGTGTGTTGTGGTAGTCTGTGTGTTGTGGTAGTGTGTGTGTTGTGGTAGTCTGAGTGTTGTGGTAGTCTGTGTGTTGTGGTAGTGTGTGTGTTGTGGTAGTGTGTGTGTTGTGGTAGTGTGTGTGTTGTGGTAGTGTGTGTGTTGTGGTAGTCTGTGGGTTGTGGTAGTGTGTGTGTTGTGGTAGTCTGAGGGTTGTGGTAGTCTGAGTGTTGTGGTAGTGTGTGTGTTGTGGTAGTCTGAGGGTTGTGGTAGTCTGAGGGTTGTGGTAGTGTGTGTGTTGTGGTAGACTGTGTGTTGTGGTAGTCTGTGTGTTGTTGTAGTGTGTGTGTTGTGGTAGTCTGTGTGTTGTGGTAGTCTGTGTGTTGTGGTAGTGTGTGTGTTGTGGTAGTGTGTGTGTTGTGGTAGTGTGTGTGTTGTGGTAGTCTGTGTGTTGTGGTAGTGTGTGTGTTGTGGTAGTCTGTGTGTTGTGGTAGTGTGTGTGTTGTGGTAGTCTGTGTGTTGTGGTAGTCTGAGGGTTGTGGTAGTCTGAGGGTTGTGGTAGTCTGAGGGTTGTGGTAGTCTGAGGGTTGTGGTAGTCTGAGGGTTGTGGTAGTCTGAGTGTTGTGGTAGTGTGTGTGTTGTGGTAGTCTGTGTGTTGTGGTAGTCTGTGTGTTGTGGTAGTGTGTGTGTTGTGGTAGTCTGTGTGTTGTGGTAGTCTGAGGGTTGTGGTAGTCTGAGTGTTGTGGTAGTGTGTGTGTTGTGGTAGTGTGTGTGTTATGGTAGTGTGTGTGTTGTGGTAGTGTGTGTGTTGTGGTAGTCTGTGTGTTGTGGTAGTGTGTGTGTTGTGGTAGTGTGTGTGTTGTGGTAGTCTGTGTGTTGTGGTAGTCTGTGTGTTGTGGTAGTGTGTGTGTTGTGGTAGTGTGTGTGTTGTGGTAGTGTGTGTGTTGTGGTAGTCTGTGTGTTGTGGTAGTGTGTGTGTTGTGGTAGTGTGTGTGTTGTGGTAGTGTGTGTGTTGTGGTAGTCTGTGTGTTGTGGTAGTGTGTGTGTTGTGGTAGTCTGTGTGTTGTGGTAGTGTGTGTGTTGTGGTAGTCTGAGGGTTGTGGTAGTCTGTGTGTTGTGGTAGTGTGTGTGTTGTGGTAGTCTGAGGGTTGTGGTAGTCTGTGTGTTGTGGTAGTCTGATGGTTGTGGTAGTCTGAGGGTTGTGGTAGTCTGTGTGTTGTGGTAGTCTGAGGGTTGTGGTAGTGTGTGTGTTGTGGTAGTCTGTGTGTTGTGGTAGTGTGAGTGTTGTGGTAGTCTGAGGGTTGTGGTAGTGTGTGTGTTGTGGTAGTCTGTTTGTTGTGGTAGTCTGAGGGTTGTGGTAGTCTGGGTGTTGTGGTAGTGTGAGTGTTGTGGTAGTCTGAGGGTTGTGGTAGTGTGTGTGTTGTGGTAGTCTGAGGGTTGTGGTAGTCTGTGTGTTGTGGTAGTCTGATGGTTGTGGTAGTCTGAGGGTTGTGGTAGTCTGTGTGTTGTGGTAGTTTGAGGGTTGTGGTAGTGTGTGTGTTGTGGTAGTCTGTGTGTTGTGGTAGTGTGAGTGTTGTGGTAGTCTGAGGGTTGTGGTAGTGTGTGTGTTGTGGTAGTGTGTGTGTTGTGGTAGTCTGTTTGTTGTGGTAGTCTGAGGGTTGTGGTAGTCTGGGTGTTGTGGTAGTGTGAGTGTTGTGGTAGTCTGAGGGTTGTGGTAGTGTGTGTGTTGTGGTAGTCTGAGGGTTGTGGTAGTGTGTGTGTTGTGGTAGTGTGTGTGTTGTGGTAGTGTGTGTGTTGTGGTAGTGTGTGTGTTGTGGTAGTCTGTGTGTTGTGGTAGTGTGTGTGTTGTGGTAGTCTGTGTGTTGTGGTAGTGTGTGTGTTGTGGTAGTCTGAGGGTTGTGGTAGTCTGTGTGTTGTGGTAGTGTGTGTGTTGTGGTAGTATGAGGGTTGTGGTAGTGTGTGTGTTGTGGTAGTATGTGTGTTGTGGTAGTGTGTGTGTTGTGGTAGTGTGTGTGTTGTGGTAGTGTGTTAGTATATAGTATAGATTATCACTGAATATTCCCAGACGCGCTCTAGTCAACCGAACCTCGACATGGTCCATTTGTTCTTTGATATCTCATATTAATATGATTTCTTTGTGTATGATGCACGTAATTATGTCCCATTTAATTACTTGACAAAAGGCTTAATTGCCAAATCACATAATCAGAGCCATTTTTATTATAAACAATTGTTGATG